>JANSTR010149241.1:0-11045 GCA_025434805.1 Antipathozoanthus remengesaui | reverse complement strand
AGAAGCAGAAGCAGAAGCAGAAGCAGAAGCAGAAGCAGAAGCAGAAGCAGAAGCAGAAGCAGAAGCAGAAGCAGAAGCAGAAGAAGAAGAAGAAGAAGCAGAAGCAGAAGAAGAAGAAGAAGAAGAAGAAGAAGAAGAAATTTAGTTTGGGATCAAATGAAGTCTTTGTAATTCCGTAGCAGCGAGAGTCTTGATCGTGAAACAAAAATCATAGTAGTCAAATGAAATACTAAATTAGTCCGAGAATGCTGTATTTTAGTGTAAAATATTTTAAACTTGTGGGCGAAATGACCAGGACGTGGGGCAAAATGACCAAGGTTTTGGGGCGAAATGACCTGTTAACCTATTATAACCATTAAAAATTATGTTACGGTGTGATTTCAAAATTAAAAATGTTTTGTGGCTATTATGTCTGTTATCTTAGATCAGTTTTGTCTTTGTCAGTTTTGGTATAATCTCGTTATTAGTTAACCTTAAAATGCCATACAGTATGGTGTATTGATCAATTCTCATGGACTGTCTCCATAGATTCCTTGTATAAGACATGAGAAAATTTTGCTTTGCATCTTGGAGAGTTTGCTGCATATGACCAATAGTTTAATTCTCATAACCAAACAAGTCATTCTGCGTGTATAATGTAAGGAGAAGGCACATACTTATAACCTGGCTGATTTGAAGAGCGAAATCGATTTTGTGCCTCATGGGAAGAAAATACCGTTTTCTCTCCGTGAATCAATCTTCAGAGTGACGAAGAATCGAGGTGAAATATAAACCAAATTCATAATTCGTAACTTATACTCTCTCATTCCAAGGTATGATAATGCCTGGAAGCCCTCCAAGTCCGGGAGATGATCTTTTCGCTCTGGCTGATGTCAAATCCCCTGAAGTCAAGTAAGTTTGTTTTTACTCTTGAGTTTGAATTTTAAGACAATTTTCGGGGTTCGTACGTGCCGGCATGATTTTATTTTAAGCAAATTAACAAGCTCAAAGGTCTATCTGGGGTCTACAAAATCCCATAGTTTTGGTAATAGTGACTGCATGTTTTCACTTGTTCCTCAAAATCAATGTGAGTAAAAAGTGAAACTTTAGATTGGGCATTACGGGAAATACAGACATTTCAAGAACCAATCAGAGCGCTCGTACTATTGTGGCCAATGTGTATAATACAATTCAAGTAAAGACTGTCAACAGCAACAAATTTTTATTTCCGTCGCATATTTTTGGATATAATTTATTTCACGTCATGAGATTTACAATATAGATTCAGGTATTGCCTTTTGCGTTGTATAGTGCATAACGTTTTTGCTGCTGAAAACTAAGGATATTAACTGCAACGTGTTATGTTTACGCATAAACTTTGTATTTACCTTTACCGCATTCAAGACCACCTTAGATAATCATTTGAACTGATATGGAATTTTGTGTCGACTTCAAGCCATGTTTCAGCAACTCTGTTATCGCATTCAAGATCAACTTAGCCAACTGTTTCTGAAAAATGTAAATGTATAGTGTAGTTTTTGTAAATTTTGAAATGAATTTTTAGATTTTATTCCTTTTACTGAAGTGATTTATAAGTGTTTTATATTTCTGTTTGATACAGTTGATGTGATGTGTGGTTGATTTTGCTCAACTGAGTAAGTTAAGACTCACTAACTGTTGCCTGGCGAGATCTGTCCAATAATTCAACTGTAGAAACTTTCTAAGGAATTATTCTGGTGCTTAATAAGAGTATTATTTGTTTAAAGAGAAACATTAATTCGACTGCAACATGAAAACAAGAAACTGAAGGCACAGATGAAAGATGAACACGAGGGACAGGTTAGTCTGAACTTATTCACTTCTAAATAGCAGAATAATACTTTATTGAATCATCATTACCTGCCTATGTAGCTGTCTATTTTTATTTTGCATTTCATCTTATAGAAATTTTGGAATAAATGATCAATTTTCGTAACTTAGAACCAAGCGCCTCTTAAATTGATACTGTAAGGAGAAGATCAGTGTTGATAAACCTGGTGGGAGAGAAAGGGTTAACAGGAGAGTGGATGATTAATGCCCCAATTCTTACTTATCAACTTACTGTAGAACATTTCTTTTGTAACAAAGATACAGCAATTTCAGAACACAAAACGTTTTGTTATCTGGAAATCGACGAGATTGGTTTGATTGCTGAATGGTCTTCTTCTTTTTAGCCGAATTTTTGGTGGCTTGGGTAAAACCTAAGAACGCATCTGGTTGTACGATCATAGAAATCCCTGCAGGTGCAAGACCATCTCAAAATGGTGACCATTTTTACATTTGCTCATAATATTAATATTGACATAAAGTCTAAAACATTGAAAATTCATCATCCTTAAACGCTCTTTTATATTTTCCATAAGCAGATCTTTCTTTAGTTCTTACTTTTTTTATTTTACGGAATTTTACTGCTGACAGTATCTAGCACCAGATGATTGGCCAATTCCTAACCCTTGTCGCATGTCGGATCACGTGGATAGTTTACTCATATGTGACTATGTATGCGAAGACCTGAACATGAACGCTTTGCGAATGCTGCGATAAACCTAAAGGGAGGCGTAGAATAGCTTCAGACATTGGAGATTTGAACTTGATACCCTTTATAACTATTGGTGACTATTCAATCTCCTATAAATTATGTGTCCATGGTCATTGGCTCTTGTTTCTCAACGCCCTGTCAGGGGACCTACAAGAGCCGACATACCTCTTCAAAAGAGTAGGGTAATCTCGGTTTTGTGCTCTCTCACCTCCGTACGGCCTGTTCCAACTGGCTGTAGGCTATACTGGAAAGTTGAACATGGACTGTGTTATAGGTATATAGGTGCCTGGACGTTGCTTTCAGTTGCACTTTGTGAGTTGCTTTTCATAATTCAGAACTTTATACAAAAGCTGGTGATTAATTACCCTACCTATCTACTGTACCTGTAATTAGTAATAAATTCAAGAGATGAAACCTCTCTTTGTTTTTATAATCAGAGTGTAATACCTACCGTACAGTTACTCTCTGTGTACTTTGCTGGGACGTATTCTGTATATTACTGCATATAGCCAAGTGATATACCTTTAGTATTTTACATGTGCTAACGTAAAGAAGCGCAATTAAGCATTAGTAATACCCTGGTAGCATCGGATCTACTGTGACTCTTAAATTATTTGGCAACCTGGCTGTTTCACGAGGGTGCTCCATAAATCTCTATCGTTGTTTAGGTGAAGAGACCATCTTGTTGTGTTCCTACATCCTAAACGAAACCCCACATTTTATATTTCTGATTTTGTATACATACATACTACGCTCATACCTGTATTGCTCTCACAAAGAAATCAAGGCTTTGCCATTCGTGCTGCATGCTGCCATATTGTGCCGCCATTCATAAGATTGAAAGCTTCCTCGCCACGTACAGATCTTGTACTCGGGTAAATAATCCAAGCGGTTGTTGCCTGTTGCATGCCCACGCCCACTATGTGTCCTGGCGGTGAAAATGATCCATACATGCTGAGCAGTCACAAGCCATTTAATCCGAAAACCTCCATGAACTACACTTCTGTACACGTGAGCTATTATTGCAACAGCGTTGTTACCAACGTTGCATGTGAGTATCGTTTCAGGGCACTCGTCACCCACTTGATTGTAGCATCATCTTAGCATCAAGGTCAGCAACATAACCACCCACCAGTCTAATGTTTGCATTGGTTGCCTTTATACTCGCAGTGCCTTTTAGGTAGTAAACAAATCCAGTAGCTTTCATACCTAGCTTTGTAGTAGTAACCTGTTGGCGGTAAAATCGTCAGTACAATAGAACAGTTTCGAACAAAGGGGAACATTTGTAGAAGGAGTTGTGGGTGCAATCAAAATACTTAAACAGCAACTCAAATATGTTGTAGATAACTGGATAGAAACGGTATTTTTCATTTTCAGCATTCACTCTGTTTTATCAAGGATAATTTACAAAATAAAAACTAAAAACTCTGCTACTATAAATTTATTTTCTTTCTTTAAGAGTCGGAGGTAATTTTGGTGTTGATTATTTATCAAAGTTAAGTTGTTAAGAAAATTTCCATAACATTTGAGAACCTAAACGTGTTGGGACAAGAGTTAAGGAGAATTGCGATCCCAGTTTAGAACAGGTGGTTATGTTTCTGACTTTGGTGGAATTTCGAGTCATTCATCAACTGTTTCATCACATCACCAAACAGTGGCAACGTGAAAACATGGGATCAACCAGGAATAACAACTGCTCTCCAAATAAGAAGGGGCTAGTTGCCAATCGGATGGGATCGAGCAGAAGACGAAGCAGGACTGGGTGTTTTGTTTGTGGGCATCCTGGCCATCTGGCAAGCAACTGTAGAATGAGATACAAAGGGGTGGAAAAGTCAGGATGCTTTGTGTGTGGCAATCTAGGTCATACCGCCAGCATGTGCAAGTTGAGACATCAGAGTAATGTATACCTCTCGGAAAGGAAGGACACTTTATAGCCAATACTTTGTCGATGAGAGTTTAATACAGTGAACTTTCTTGCATGGACATGAATTTAGCGTTCTCAGTCTTACATCTCGCATCATCTTTGACTCTCAGTAGAAAGTTTTCGGTGAATATGCTTTACTTATAGTTATGATTTATGAAACAAAGTGCGTCAAACGATCATTTTTGAAATGTCTCAAGAAGAAAATCAGAGCTCGGTTTAAACCACAACACACTGGCAGCTCTGTGATTACAGTTATATTAGTTATATTTCAAACGTCCACTGAAAGAAGAAATTAACTGTTGTAATGTGTAGTAGTGAAAATCTGTCAAGGGAATGATAAAACGTACTATAAAGTTATTAAAAGGTGTTGCTATTTTGTGGTCTTCTGATATTTGCAATAGATAGAATATATTCATATACGCCCCTGTACCCATAAATAGTAACCTAAAATCCAGGTCAAGCTTTGATTTCGCGTGTATTTTCTCTATTTGTGGAAATTGGCCTTGAAGTCATTGTTTATGGGCACTGGGCTTGATGTGAGTACGGTATATTGCTATATTTTTCATGTAGAAACTCTACGATGTCAATATATACAGGTAAAGCAGGAAAAGAACGATATCTAATAAATATAATATTCTTTTAAGCATTTTTACTGAAGCAGTTTAATTCTACAGTTTATATTGCATTGCTTCGGATACGATAGAAACATGCTTAAAATGCAAGGTGTTGCTTTCACATCAAAGTTAAGAGGCTTACCTGAATGAGTCAACCGAGAGAATTCTATCATTGGATGTGGATAGAAAAGGGATCTTCTTGTGTACGTGTAATGTAAATTACAAAATGTAATCCTTATTGGGAGTCAGTGTTTAACCTGTTGGCACATGTCAATATAGTGAGTTAAACCTGTCAAGCCGTGCATTTTGATAATTCGATTTCAAAATGCTCATCCTCTTACGTCATCATATAACCCTTTCAGCTCCAACCAGGTTATTAACATCTGTCTTCTGTTTACAATATCCACACAGGATAGTTTGTTTTAGTATGAGAATAACACAATTGATCATAAATGGCAAACTAATTAAGATGAAAAGCGAGATTCCCCCAACCTGTTTCATAAGGAAACTATGGAAACCCTTTCGGAGGATTCATCAGCACATCAAATGTCGTGTTTGGAGCTGAAAGGGTTAACTCCGCAATAAACCTGCTCACAGAGGTTTCATTCGTACTGTAGAATGCCTTTCCTGTTATCCTATAACCAGTTAATTGTGCCTTTTTTTCGTGTTGCAACACCGCTCACATCGAAAGTGTATCTAGACCGACCTGTTTGAGAAATGGTTTGTGTTACACCATTTCATGGAAACCTTTAGGAAAAGATAAAAAAATGATTATGTGTAATGTGCGATTAGCTTTTACATTATATTTCTGAAGTAGTAGTTCTTGAAACATGTCATGTGTAATTGCAACGTGTTACTATCCGACGTTGATACATTCTTTTGAGAACAGCTTGAACGTTGAACAGATGTCCCTACTATTTGTTCCATCACCATTCCTTAGGTTGGTTTTTGAACTGGTTCTTCTTTAAAACGCAATTTATATTGCTGTGTACTTATGGCTTTTCAATTACACCCTTGAGATTGTTGGTTACTAAGTAACTCTGGTTGATAGTACGGATGCTGTCTTGGTCAGTACTATGGATGCTCTCTTGGTTAGTAGTAGGATGCTCTCTTGATTGGTAGTGCGGATACTCTTGGTTGATAGTATGAATGCTCTATTGGTTGGTAGTACTGATGCTCTATTGGTGGTAGTACAGATGCTCTCTTGGTTGGTAGTTTGGATACTCTCTTGATTGGTAGTACTTATGCTTTCGGTTAGCAGTATGGATGCTCTTTTGGTTGGTAGTGCAGATGCCCTCTTGTTTGGTACTACGGAGTTTCTCTTGGTTAGTAGTACGGTTGATAGTACGGATGCTCTCTTGGTTGATAGTATGGATGTTCTCTTGGTTGATAGTATGGATGTTCTCTTGGTTGATAGTATGGATGCTTTCTTGGTTGATAGTACGGATGCTCTCTCAGTTGGTAGTACGGATGCTCTATTGGTTGGTAGTTTCCCGTTAATGTAGCATATTTAGAAAACATACAGAGTCAATCCTATATACAGAACAAGTCAAATCAAGCCCGAATATATATTAAATAGAAAGCAATTGTGCTGTTTATGTAGATCTTTTTACAGAAATGTCTCAAAGCGTTTAACACTGGAACATTCGACACTAATGCTTACCTTTACAGCAATGAAGCAAACCCAATTATATTTAATTGTTTCAAGGGGATACAAGTATAAATGCACTCGGTACACTAGACATTTCATCTCGTAATATTTACTTTACAACATATTTGTCAGTTATCCTTAAACTCTTGAAAATTTCAGAACTTTCAAAGGGTTTCGCTGTCTTATGTTTAGTGTCTTTACCTTCTTGTTATCGATACCATCCATTGAAAAAAGGTAAATTAGATAAAATTAGTGCCAACCATCAAAGGTGAATTCAGAAAACTATAGTGTTCTTTAGCTCAACTAGTAAGGTGCCTCAGAAACTGTCGAGGCCATCTTGAGGTCTTCGTGAAGGTTAAGATAAACGTTTTCACGTATTTCATGCCATGAGCCATGAACATAGAAAGTAGAACAATTTCTTACCACTCAACCTGTTATTTTCTGAACCTTGTGTTCGTAGAACCAGTTGTTGCAGAGTCTTCTAAATGATACGACCGAACGTAAAGATCAGCTGGAGAAGGAAAACAGGTGAGAAATCATGATTAGCTGCTGTATATTGATTACAGTGAGGTGTCCTTATCTGATCTACAAGAGTATGGTTTAAAAACAATTGTTCCTGAAACAACGGAAAGACTAAACTGAGTGAGCTCCTTTTGACTGATAAAGCAAACTTCGTGAAGCTCTTAGCATACATTTATAAATGCTTTAATATATTAAACTACACAACGGCTTTGCTGTTCAGGTAATCAGTGGCCATTAAAAAACAAAATGGTTTGTAACTGGTCTGTAAACAATTTATTTTTTATTTGTATATAAGTCGAAATATTTTTTCCAGTGTTTTAAGATATATGAATAGTTATATGAAGAGTTTCAGTCGTTCACTGCGCTCTTCATCATAGTACTGAAAAAATGAAAAAAATTATATCAAACTGAATTGGTCAAAGACTGGTACCCCCTGGAAGGATGGCAGCAATTAAGCAACGTTTTATCTATCTCAAAACATTTTACCAAATACTAATTACTATTATGAATATTAGATGTGTTCGAACTGAGAATTTTGGCAGTGGTAAGCTAAAAGACTGGTTTATACTGACTGGCTTTGGATCAGCTAACTGAGCAAAGAATTTTTCTGTCACTTGTACTTTCGAATCATAGAAATCTGGAAGTGGTACGTGTACAATATGTATATTTTGTGCGGCGGAATACCCTTCAGGCAATTTTGAAAACGGTATCGTTAGTGTAACCAGGGCTCAAAATAAGCTCAAAATGTTCCTTATCCCAGACAACCAAAGAATGGCGTGGGACAACTAAATCATTAGCTTGGTTTGTCCAGGGGATAGCTAAATGTTTTCTGTTGGGTCAACTTGAATTAGAATATTCAAGAAATATAGGTAGTGAAACAATAAAACCTTTCTGGATGTGTTGCCAATGAATACATTATATTCAGTCATACTGTATGACCCTATGTTAAGAAATTCAAGGGCTTGGTTAAATAGCGCATACTTCGCATTTCACCTTTACTGGACATGTTACTCTGAAGTTGGGAGAAGTGATTCTGTGCTGGGACAACCAAAATGTTATTCTAGTTTGTTGCTGGATAACCATCTGAAGACACTTAGCTTCGAGACCTGGTAACACACTTTATTTTCTAATAAGGGATTTATATTATTGGTCCCACTGAAGTCTTGACTGCAGTTTCTGCTGGCCAGAAAGGCCATCATTTGCTACAGCCTTAACGACAGATATACCGCGTTACTTTAACAAGATGTAAAGAGAGCGAATTTATAATATACGTTTCTCCTTATCGAATTGAAAGTGACGCATATTAGAGACAAAAGGCTACCGTCAGCAAAAGAACAGTGAACAGTGAACAATTGCAACCAAGTGCCAAGAGAAACACAAAGCAACACACAGGTTAAAGGAAGTCGAAATGGTTGCAGAGTTTCCTAAACCTAGAATTTTTCTTTGTGACATAGTTTTGAAACACCATAAGCTCCTAATGTAACTATAATTATAAGTTATAAGTAACAGACAAACGGTAAGTGACTTCATTTACCATTCGTAGTTCATCAGCTCCGAGGCTGGTATCTGACGGTGCGCCCTTTACCAACCCCCCTCTCCTTACCCCCTTTACCACTCCTGTCCTCTCTCACACTGTCAGTGCTCCGTTAAAGGGTTGTTAAACTCGAAAAACACGGAACAGGGACAAGTCAAAACAGGTGTTGGGGTCAACGTGGATCGAACTGGTGACCTCTTGCTTCAAAGGTCGTGCACTAACCGACTAAACTACGCCTACATCGAAGTGGAAAGTAGATTTTATATCACTATTGTGACTTCGCAGGTCGCTGAATCAGCGAATAATGGAATTGGAAAGTGAAATTGATGACCTGACTAATCAAGAGGAAGCAAAGAAAGATGAATCTGAAGGGGTACTTCACAAGAAGTATACAGAACATCTGTAAGTATTGTGGTTGTAATCGGGATTCACAAGATGACTATTTAGTTCGGGTGATATACGCAGTTGCTGTGTCAATCAAATTGCCAGAAGATCTAAAGTGTTTTGTGATTAAGGAACAAAGGAAGTTGGAAACTTTTGTATCCATGACTTTTTGTATCATGTACGACTGACGATGTAGGTGAATGGTCTTCCATTGTGGTTTAAAGTGGTTCTTGTTTTGAACAAAAGCTCGCAATATGGTTTCTTGTTGTAGAGTAAAAGTGCTGGTATGGTTAAAATATGTATCTCACATAAAATAATCAGATATTTCCTCAAATTTCTCTTTTTGTACTATTCACCATTTATTAATGGGATCCTCGTTTGTGCTTTATTTCGCACTTCTTTAATTTCGCGTTTTTCGTGATTGTAAAAATATCGCGAAATTGAAGATGCGCGGAAAAATCGTCGCCAAATTTCACAGATAATAATCATTAATATGTAATAAAAACATCGTAATATACGAGACATGTATCGACCAACACAAAAATTATTAACTGGTGGCAAGTTTAATCATGTATCTTCTGTTATGAAATAAAGTTATGTGTCCTAATTTGAAAGGATTTCACACATTAACTGGAGAATCTGGCCATCCTCATCCGATCAATCGCTAGATCCGTACAAAATAAAACGAATCGCGAAACTTAATACTTTTTTCATATTTTTCTTTGAAATCGCGAAATGAAGTTATTGGGTTTCAGTTAAAGGCCGACGAACGGCGAATTTCGCCGGTGCTCTCATGACTTTTGAAGAATATTCGCCATCGCTTCACGGGCTTTCGCCAGAGCTATTTTAGGGTTGGAAGTCAGATAGAGTGTGTACCGAGTAAAAATTAGCGGGGGCTTTCTATAAGGGCAACTTTTTTAGCCACCTCTTCAATTTTTTAGCCATACCCCTAAAACGTTAACTGAAACCCTGATTAGTACCCGCGAAATTGAGTACAAATAAGGCAATTAAATAATCGATTCAAAGTCTTAATTTAAAAGTTAAAATTATACAAGTATACATTGGTGAAGTGATTTTAACATGTATTAATTGGCCCACACTTCCGAAACTCAAATTGTACCATTTTTCTCTTGTGCGGACAGTTGCTGCAGAGAATTGTTGACCTCCCTGAGAAGGATATAAACTGTGAAATGCAGCAGTGTTTGTTGTATAGATGAGTCTCTGTTTGTGCGATAGATGCAAAGACCACAGAGATCACCAGTAATATTATGACAATGACAAAGACAATATTTTATTTGCACCACATATACATATAAATTTAGTATTATTTTCTGAAGTTAAGAATTTAGAGATTAGTGTCTTATGTTGTTGTCATAATATGTTCGAGATTTTGTATTTAGTGCGTAAATCGAATAAGGGTATGTGTATATCTGCCACAACAGAGATAAGTTACGAGAAGCCAACGCTGAACTACAAAAGAAGAAAGCCTATATTGACAGTCTGGAGCCAAAAGCTCAAAGTAATGGTAAGTTCAAGATTAGTTGATTTAGCAGTTAATAAGGTATTCACCAATAGCAGCGAAACAAAAAGTTGGTAAAAATGACAGAGTAAACGAGAAAAAAAAGAAAAAAGGCATTGCTGTGACAAGTAGCTTGTGCTTGAAAGGTGGCATGAATTCACCCGTAGACCTCTACGACTGGAAAGACAACACTATTATCTATCTTATATACAGGAAACATTCTTTATTATTACTAATTGTTCGAAACCATACATACATTGAGTCAGAAAAAATGACCATATAAGTCCTATTCTACAAGAACTCCACTGGCTACCGATAGAACAGAGAATTATTTTTAAAA
>JANSTR010149230.1:0-11045 GCA_025434805.1 Antipathozoanthus remengesaui | reverse complement strand
AATTGAGCAGTGATATTTTTTCTAAACTTTTATTTATTTCCACGTTGTTAAACAACAATCTGTTTCCTCTAATATTATTAAAGTGAAAATTAATGTGGTAACTGTTCTATTTTGTGGTATCTTTTGTAAAGTATCGAATATGTATGCATCATCACTTGCCCAGTCCAATTTCATTCTATGTTCAATTGTACATTTCCAAAGGTGTTGTTTCTAGTCAATCTTGAAATTAAAAGATTAGCATAATTTCACAATGATGCATTCGAAACCTCACAGGCCAAACGGCATAACATAACATATGTGGTATATTTTACGAGACTTCAAGTTACATGATACTCGCTACCCACAGTTGAAAAAGGAACTGACTTTGATGGACTTGATGTTATTGATATTGGTTGTCAGTGTAACGACTTGAAGAATATTTCAAAACCAATATGCTGATGCAGCATATCAACAAAACAATTAATTTCATATATTTTATGGGCTAATCTGCTATAAAGAACAAAACTGATAATTTTTAGAACATGCAAATATATTCTTGGTTTTCACAAAAAATACTGTCCTAGAACAAACTGATATTGGCATAATATTTTTATGTTCCGTATAATTCTGGATAAAACATACAAATTACAAAAAATTGGGAGTAATAGGGTATTTTGTAACCGATCTATTGGCCAAATAGTATTTAAAACATTTACTGTGATTATTATGCGGCGGCCATGTTTGTGCCCAACTTTGGGGCACAAAGATTGCGGCCAAAATGTTACTTCTCGAAATAAGCTGTTTTTTTCCCACAAGATGATTTGATTCACTTACAAACACTTCAGTTAGACTTCTAACGGTTTTTCATGTCATATAATTTCAGATTTGTCGTATTACATCTAGTTTCTTGACATTTTACCGTCTGATTAGCATAATTCTTAAAATGTTCAACATGTTAATTCACGCACGAATCATCAGATTGACGTAAACTTTTCACAGAATACTTTGGATGCTGATATCTAAATCATACTCGAAGAACAGCTTTGTAGACCTTATAGTTTGCATTTTTAGATTTTGATGATGTCACGTGAAAGCCAAGATATTCTTGTAGCACAATAACACAAAAGGGGTCTCCTGAAGAAACCCAGCCTTCAGAAATTGTGGCGTCGGACGATATTACCACGCCGAGTAGTTTCACTTCATTTGCCATGTCAATTTGTTGGTTATTGATAATAATAGGGGGTTGAGTGGCAGGTTGAGAAGAGAAACAAAATTCCATCCCTTTGGTCTTTGGGCCATTAAGTTTCATGTTATTGGCCGATGTCCAGTTCTCACAGTCGGTCAGAGTAGCAGGGAGTTTGGAACAGGAATTTATAGTCACAGCTTCCCATACGTGGCGTCGTTATTTATCAATCTTTCCATTCCAGGGCAAAAACCTTAAACTGCCGTACGCAACAAACTGCACTGACAGGACCCTAAAAGAAGCAAAAGTTTACACGCAGAGCGGCTGTAGACAAGAGTGCCTCACTCAGTACATTGCGGCTCAGTGTGGATGTAAGACGGCGTTTAGTAAAGGTTAGTGCACTGTGGGCATCCTTTGTCTGTTCCGAGAGTTTACACGCAGAGCGGCTGTGTTCAAGAGTGCCTCACTCAGAGCAATGGAACGATTTGCGAGGCTTTTGCATCGCAGGCAATTCCCTTTGAAGAAACTACTGCAATATTTTTTATTAGACTGTTAGAAGACTATTGCAAATTAGTAGATTAGTAGATGTTGAAAGTAAGTAACAAGTGTTTATATCCCCAGGCTCTCCCGAGGCACCCGTTTGTTCTGTTAAAGGCGTCCGCTGCGCAAAGCAAGCTCTCAGTAAGTAGACATTGTTGTAAATACTTTGTTCTAGAATGGTCTGTATGGTGTCTGTGCTCGCGCACAGTGCTTCGTCCTGCCTCGTTCCCAGATTCTTCCTTCTCCCAAGAGAAAGACGCTTGCTGGGTCTGGTCACGTGGCACCCAGATTCTGAGTGGCTGAAAATGAAATATATTTATTATACATTTATTTTGATGAAAATATAAAACATGTTTCCTTCTCCACCAGGTTGTATAGGAACAACATTAATATATTAATCGTAAACACCTGTCTCACGTGCATTTTATTTAGGTACTACCCAGAATCTAGTTGCCACTTGACCAGACCTTTTATTTCTCTCTTTCTCTCTGGGAACGAGGTTGTGCTTCGTGAATAACAATTCGTAATTGCCTGAATGCTTGGAATTAGTTGACAAAATGTTTTGAAAATGAGTAAGGTTGGCGTAGTGGTCAGCAGACTCGCCTCTTACTTGTGTGAGTGTCCGGGTAGGAATCTCGGCTGTGCCGTGTGTGGGCTGATGTTTGTTATCTCTTCTGTCTTCGGTCCGTGGACAGGTTCATTAAGCCGTTGGTCTAGTCTCCTGACCCTTTATCAGAGAATGCTAAAAACGGCCCGATAGGCTTGTCGACAGGATTAGGCTAATTCTGATGTTATGAACACCTCTTTGCCACAAAAAGGACCTGAAAAAATTGTGGAAACTTGTTTCAGTCTACCACTCCATTCGGCAAAAAAGCTAATAAAGTAGCTTTAGTCTAGCGTGCGCTGCAGCCGGATATGTCAATATAGTCCGTCTGCGTAACGGCTCCAGAAAGCATGTTCACGATGCCATCAGTCATTTTCGTCCGTGTGACTGTCCACGTGAGTTTTCAACCGCTTTCTCATTGAAAACTAAATGGTGGTGAGTGAAGAAGAAAGCATTTAAAGCTGTGACAAGGCAATTTAGTATTGAAAATCTCCTTGAAGAACAGCAGAAATCTTTGCGCGAGTTCTTAGGAGGGAATATTACCGACGGACTTCGGGAAATCGCTAATTTTTCAGTGCTTGCCCATCGCGACTGATGCTTTGTTTGAAAGACAACAAGGCTCAAGTGTTGTAATTTTTGTCCAATCAAAAGGTGCGTATCAAACTAATCCAAAGTAACCAATCAGAAATGGTTTCTTATTTTCATGAAAATTTGAACAAGCGAACTGGAGCCGTTGCGCAGACGGTGTACACGGATGTTTACAACTGTCTGCGACAATTTACCTATGGAAGCAGCTTGATCACACAAATTTTAGCGACTTCTGTCAACTCTCTAATTTTACTGACTAATATTTTCCATTACGACGACGAATAAAACCCAATTTATCATGAAAATCAAAGACAAGGGCGGATCTAGGGGGAGGGTGTAGGGGGTGCGCACCCCCCTGGGATGACCTGCGGCTTTCTAATACAACTGGTATTCTGCAAGTCAGTTACGCTATTCCTTAGTGGTACACCTCCTCCTAAAAAACTTTTGGATCTGCAGCTGACAGATTCTGTCGTTAGATCAAGATGATCCAAAACAACATGCAACATCGGAAGATAATCCCTCTTAGAAGAGTAGGGATGAAAAAGAATTGAATTTGTTCATGTTTGTTTGCCAGAAGGCAGAAATTACGTCCTTTATTGATCTGTAAATCATGAGACAGATTTCATATTTATTGTTATGCTTCTTACTTCGGCGAAATATTTCTAAGAATATTTCCAAGTAATTCAGCATTTTGTTAGACTGGTGAACGTATCACGTTTGTTAATTGCAGAGGATTTTAACTACAATACATGCGACTGCCCAGTGGCATGTGACGTCACGAAATACAAGCACTCGATTTCCTTCTATCAACAGCCATCCAGCATTGAAAAAGGGAAAACAGCTGATTATATCAGGTATGGATATACCACATGTGACTGACCTGATTATTATGCAACGTTTGTTGCAACTCTTCTTGTCCTTTATCTACTTGTTTTTCGTCTTGTATTCTTCTACTTCTTATTTATTCTTATTATTCTACTTCTATATCTTTTTTTCGTCCTTGTTGCTGTTGCTGTTGTTGTTTTTCTTTCCTCTTCATCATTGTTTTGCTCTTCATGTTCTTCTTGGTCTTCTTGTTCTTGTTCTTCATGTTCTTATTCTTCTTGTTCATCTTGTTCTTCTTGTTCTTGTTCTTCTTGTTCGTCTTGTTCTTGTTCTCCTTCTTGTTCTTGTTCTTCTTGTTCTTGTTCGTGTTCTCCTTTTTCTCCTTGTTCTTGTTCTTCTCGTTCTATTTCTTGTTGTTGTTGTTATTGTTGTTGTTGTTCTTCTTGTTCTTCTTGTTCATCTTGTTCTTCTTGTTCTTTTTGTTCCCTCTTGTTCTTCTTGTTCTTCTTGTTCTTGTTCTTTTTGTCTCTCTTGTTCATCTTGTGCTTCTTGTTCATCTTGTTCTTGTTGTTCTTGTTCTTGTTGTTCATCTTGTTCTTCTTGTTATTAGTGTTTTTCTTGCTAACTGACTACTGCTTCACAATTTCAGGTCCAACATTGTGTCCATGGAGCTAAGATTGGATGAACTCAGTTACACCGAGTATGAACAGCAAGGAAGCTACGACATTGCCAGTCTCTTGGGTGAGTAAGTAATTTACCAGTAGACTGCGAAATGTTTAAGACGTTTCTGTTGAGAATAGAATTTTAATGCTATGAGAGTGTGGTGAATGGATGACTTACTTTGCAGGTTCTTTATTGTGCATTTCTAAATTTTTGTTAATTTTTTTTCTGATCTGTATTGCATGGAATCGTTCAAAGCGAGAATTTCGGATTGTTCAGTTCGTTTTTGTCATTCTCTTAGAAATTATTTCACTTCCCTCTCTCTTCTTCAAATAGCGATGACAGGATGAAGGGAAACACATTAGTAAAATAGGCACAATATTGAACGACTACATTCAATATATCCGAGTCTGAATTAAATCTATGTGAGAATTTTACCTCGCGAGGACGTCGTGAGAACCTGGCTCAGCTAGATTAGTCAAATAGCCAATCACATGTGGAGTTTGCGACTGCGTGCGGTATTGTATTGAGCAAAGTCATGACACAAGAGAAGCTTTGATAGCTATGACCAGAGTACTATCAACAAATAATGATAAAAAATTTCCTAATTTCTCCCTTTCGTCCTCGCGAGGTGAAATCTGTCAAGAGAAACTTTGCCACACACTGCGAGGAAACAGCTAACTGCCTCAGCAATTTATATACTCAGCAATTTCTTCTCGTGTAAGTCAGGCTTCAAGCTCTCTAGTTTGCGTGGACGGGTATTTGGTTTGCCTTCTGACTCGTGAACAAGAGGACAGAAGTATCGCCCGCTTTTGAACGACCTTCGATATATAAACAAGACTTTCTTATAGTTGCTGATTTACAACAAAAAGATGTCGATAAATTTTCGGGTTTTTTTTACTTTAGGTTATGAAATCGTTTCTTCAATAACTGATTCGTCTTTCTTGTATTATTTTATTCATAGGCGAACTTGGTGGAAACATGGGGCTTTTTCTCGGCTGCAGCGTTTTGACACTGTTTGAGTTTGTCGAGTTTACACTCTCTTTGTTCACGGTCAAAAAGAAAGTTGATTCAGAGAAAAAAGACAATTCCTTTTCCTTGGATTTAACTAAGGATAAGCAAGACTTTTAGTGCCATCATGGAAGTCCTTTTCCTACCAACTTTCTCCTTGAACCATTTAAGAGAAAGTAAGGCATTTGTATTAAGAAACAAGCACACCCTTCTCCTCTGAAATTTTGTAAGGACATCGTGAATCACAACTATGAGCAGCAATAGAGAAGTCCTTTTTAATCCATCTGAAAACAACAGAAAAAGCCTGCTCCTTTGGACTGTGCAAGAACATGCCAAGACTGCTAGAGCCAGCAGGGAAAACCGTCATCTTGGAACTTTTTGTTAACAACCCAGGCATGAAATACCAACAAACTCGTCCTTCTGTCCTTGAACCAGCAATCAACAGAGCACTCTTTACTTTAGCAAGACACATTTAGCACAAGAAAAGAAACTCTTCTCTTTGATAAATTGCTTAGATCAGGCCAGACTTGTAGTGCTTGGTTCGCTTGAAAGTTGTACAAACCCCTCAAAAAAGTTTCCCCGATTAGTAGGGTTCATGCCCGGCTAGAAGATTTGAGACTTAAATAAGTCACTTACTTTTACTTACTTACTTCATTTTCTATTCACCCTCGTGCGTGCCAGATTAGCTCAGTTGGTGAAAATCTCTGACTTTGAACGAGAAAATCCCGGGTTTTAACTACGCGGATGTCATTGCGCAGACATTATAGAACCCTAGTAATTAAAAACTCGACGGCATCGTCTATTTAACCGTCTGATCTACCTGTAATCCCTGACCTTTAGCCTGCAAACAGATCTAAACCACCGGAATAGACCGCTGACATGCACCCACATCAACGCAGGCTTATAGTTTGAACCGGAATTGGAAACATTCACTTATCAGCTGCCGTTTGGGAAAAGTCTTCATTTGGTGATTGTACTAGTTTGAAGCACAAGAATCACTGTGTTTCAGTTTAAACTTTTGTAGTTTTATAGCAATTCATTCCAAAACAATTTTCAGTTCGCTCCGATGGATGAAGTTGCTCATTTTGGTTTACATCCAACGTTGTTTGGTGCCACTCAATCAGTTGAAGGCCCTCGTTTATCACGTGTTAAGAGTTAGCCAATCAGGAGTCAGCGTGTTGTTTTAGATGATCACGTGTTAGGAGTTAGCCAATCAGGAGTTAGCGTGTTGTTTTAGATGATCACGTGTTAGAAGTTAGCCAATCAGGAGTTAGCGTGTTGTTTTAGATGATCTTATGAACTATCCAAAAAGATGCGTCACCAAGCTTGTGGCAAGTGATGTGGTTGGGCATTAAATCCAATAAAAAGAATTGCTCGCAATCCCTTTTATAGCTCTGCAACAAGATACGGGTTAATTTTATCTTCGAGTCAAAAGCATTAAAGATATCTATGCAGCGTAGCGAATGAGTTAGGTGTTCTTGCCGCGAGAATATAAAACCTATATCTTGCTGTGACTGCTTGCTGGGTCCATGCTGTGAATACTTGTTTGGACACTACACAAAAGCTTCAAGAAAAAAAGGTTCGTATTTATTTGCATTTTTCTTCCAAACTATGAGAACAAATGTCTTCACAGCTGTTTCAACTCTGCTCTCCATACGAAATGTTTTCAACTTGGCAGTTTTCCACAAGTCTTCTGAAAATTGGTAGAATAATGACAGAACATACAACGTTTTCATTTTGGTGTTCTCGTTTTCCTGTTGCGGTGTGCTAAAAACAAGCCATTTCTCCCTCTAAAATCGCTTCATAGCCGCCATCGATATCACCGGACAGACGCGGGAACGTCGCTGAAAAGCACGCAGACAACGACAAGGTTCGCGAAGGCAAGTCAATAATTATCACTGCTGATTATTGAAGAGCGTTCGACTTTGGAGCAATCCTTAGCCGTTTGGTTTTCAAATTCGTGTTAAAAAATAAAGTAAGAAACTGCTACACCAAGAAATTCAACATTTAATGTGAATACAATGAAAAGAATGTGTAGAATACAACAAGTTCGCTAAGAAGGTAAACAAAATGATTCCTTTTGTTCTAATGACTTTACAAAGTTTTTGTTTGCACTCACCTCACGGTGATTAACTTTGAATAAAAGTAGTTGTGTGTCGAAGCTACCGCGAAGTTGAGAAACCTTTCAAGCGAAAATAAATTGTATAATGTGCAATAATTTATGCAAAAGCAAAAAATATAATATGGATCGACTACTAGCAAAAAATTTCCGTCCAAAGTTCGGCATTCAGACCAACAGCTGTCCATGTTCGTAATCGAAGTTGAATTTGCTGTGGCTCGAAGCGTTGATCAATCTGAGAATCCTGTCGCTCAAAACTCATATTTAAAGCCCGGTTTCCATATAATCGCTCGCGTCGCTACAATCATGACAAAGAAAAAATTGCGACTGGAGTACCTGGAGCGACGGGAGCTGAATTCTTAGGTCGCGAGTGAAATGGCTAACGACCGAGGTGGTCTGGAACTAGTCAAACTGATGTGCGGCTGAAGCCATTCAAGATTCTTAAACTCTCCTGGGAGGTCGGGAAAGCCATGAGGTGACAACCATACGTCGTCCTCGAAGTCTTAAACTTTTTTTCTGCTTCCTCTGGAGTGATTTCGAACTTTCTACGATCTTTTTCCAGCACTTAATCATAACATATTTATCTTTATAGTCTTTACAAAATTTCTTATGACGACACTGAAATTTTTGTAGCTCTTCAAGAAAACGCTCTGCATTTACCATAGTTGACTGCAACGCCATTTCTTAAAAACGAACGCACTGTGCAGTGGTTTCTTGGATGCATTCAATCGCCACATCGGCAACTGATTTCTACCCCAGGTTTCCATTTATTGCTTCCATCCTCCTGTCGCTGCCGTCACGAAATTCCCATCGCTTTAACGCTGAGATAGAACATGAGGAGCGATTCTAGCGATTCCAATCACTACTATTGCTCCCATCGCTACTGTCGCGAACGCCACGGTTTTCATTAGATCACACCAGTCGCAAAATAATTCTGTTCGCGATTGTAACAACAGTAGCGACGAGAGCGATTATATGGAAACCGGGCTTAATGGCTGAATTTTTTATTCCTGCAAGATACATCTCAACTTTCCGACGTTGTGACAAACATTTCCACATCAACAAACTTTCACTCAATCTCAATATATATCAACTGCTAGCTAATTTGAAATCAAAATCGATGTGCGTCGAAGCAGCGACATCCAGAAAGTTCAGTTTGGCTGCAGTCCAACGCTATGCTTAATTGTAGTTGACTGCTATCGTAACCGCACTTGAATTTGCTGTGGCCAAACCGAGAATCCTGCCGCTCAAAACTGAGATGTAATGTTTCATCCTGCAAAATGCATCACAAATTTCTCCACTTATATTTCTGTGCAACAGTTGATCAACAAACTTTCACTCTTGAACTGCATAAAGTCGAGGCTCTTGCCAAACGTATGCCCAAAATCAAGCATATGAGCCCGCGAGCAATGGCAAGATTAGGTTGCGTCCTCCTTCGTCGAACGCAATAAATCAGAAGTAATAACGATATTCTGTAGATATTCTAACATTGACGTCATTTTTTGTTCAAGCCATGGAGCAAGTTCATTTGAATTTATTGCATCGATTCCAGTTTGGTTGCTGCCATGGTGTATGCATGTTGTTCATCCTAACTAAATTTGCTCCCATAAACAATTTTTCAAACCGATTGCTCATCTTGTTCTAAAAGATTTCACGCTCAAGACAAATTAGAACACGAAAGGTGATCACAGAAGAATCTAGGGGAAAGATTACATTTTCGATAAGGTAGGTAGTGTTAGTTCAATTTGATGTTTAATTCCGGTCGAAAGTAACTGAAGTTATAATATACTAATAGTTTTGCTTTAAATACTTTTGAAAAACCTTTTAGGAACTTGTTGACAAGCTAAATAGCCGCCAATTTACAGTTGAGGTTTTCGGATAACCCTCACTCATGATAGTCACTGCGTGTTTGTAAACACAAATGATCAGTAATGATGCAGTTAACTCGAGAGACAATACCGACCAAACTTAATCATGCTCAAGATGTTCTTATCTAAGAGCATTTAATGGAAGCTAGAGAATAAGGTAAACCCTGTTCCAGCTTTGGTGAAGACAAGCATGTTATCGAATTCAATTTGCTCTCTTCATTATTCATAGCTAGTTTATAATAATTACAATGTGACGCTTAAGAATTCTCGCATTGCATTCAGGTGGCCTCTGATAACATAGTTTGCTTCTATTATTCGATTTAATGATTTACTGCAAAATACATAGAAAATTTTATTATCTTTTCATTTCCTTTGTCCGCCGATTGTTTATAATTCTAGGCAGTGGAACTACATCTGTACCGACCGCGGTTTTCGTAACGAGTTTAACGTATTTTGCCTCGGAGAAGAAAGCAGAATTTCAATAGCAACTGTACCCTGGGTGCCAGAGGTCTACACATTCCCCATCCCGAATGCAGAGCGAGCGGACAGCACGAAGCGAACGAAGTGTCCGCTCGCTCTACAGTCAGGATGGTGAGTGTGTAGACCTCTGGCACCCAGGGTATAGCAACTGTGACTGCGTCTCGTTCCCTGGGGGTATTATTAATGAGTGGTCGCGATGCATTGAAAAGAAAAGTTAAGATTATGTATATTGATCATGTGCAACCATTTTGGACAACAATCAATACCGACCTGAACAGTTGGAACGAAAGACAATGTCAAAGCCACATCCGTTTTGTAACACGAATATAGTTCCGGTGAAGAACCAAGTAATTTTGCCTTTTTAATTTTCAATTCGGATGTCAACATTTGTATAGTGGAGAATCGAAGTACAGTTTTAGCTCTGGTTTTCTTAACAAAGTTTGTAAATCAAATTAATGATGAATCTTCCCTTTGATGTAAACAAACAAGAAACCTTGTTTAATAAAATGTTTTGTTTATTTGAATTTGATTTATTGGAAAGTTCTTCTAGAAGTAAATCAAAACACTAGTGACAAAGGACTTTAGTCAGAATTCAGACATTTCTCACCTTACTTTCGTGTTTAGTATTGTGTAAAAGCTCATCCACATGCATTTGACCGAAAAAATAAAACAACCCCACACAAATCTAGTCAGAACGGCAAACGAGTTAAGGAGCTGACGAAACGACTCTTGTAACCAGCGATGCCAGACTCATGCAATAATTTTTTTAGAATCTAAGAATAAATTTATAAACTTTTTAATTACATTAATATCGTGTACAGTCCAAAAATACAAAAATAAGTATACATATACAGCGAAGTGTTTATCAATGATCTTCCAGTAGGGTAAAGTACTTCAGTTTCAATAGATTCAGAGTTTTAGAGTACTATGCATGTTTAAAATATCTAATTTAGTTTAGTTTACTACTTTTACCACTCCAAGGGGTCGCGGTAAAAAGAGGAACGGAAATCGCGGAAATGTGGTAATGCGGAAATTGCGGAAATTTGCGGAAATGTGCGGAAATTTGCGGAAATTGCGGAAATAACCGGAAATTGCCGGAATAACCGGAAACTGAGGAAATAACCGGAAATTAACTGTGAAAGTTGCGGAAATGAGGGGAACACGCGGAAATGACCGGAAGTAAGCTAT
>JANSTR010149219.1:0-11048 GCA_025434805.1 Antipathozoanthus remengesaui | reverse complement strand
CATCTGTAGGGCAGCACAGTCGGTTCTCATTAACCCTTTTGATTTTCAAAACGGTCCACATCCCACCCCCCCCCCCCTCAATTTTTTTGCGATTTTTTTGTAGGGATTTTGAAAATTCCCAAAAAGGTTTCTAGAATCCTTTTATTTAAAATGGGACAACACTTTGTCTCGGCTGCAAATCTAAAAATACAAACTTGAATTCAGATATTTTCATTATTATTTCTATTAGCTGTATAGCATTCTTTGGTCATATTTTTTTTTCAATGTCAATGACCCTTCCTCCCTTTGATCACATACATGTATGTTTGGCCTGACCGTTTAGGTAAGGATTAAGACAGTCCTTTCCATGAAAACAATTCCAGTCATCAGATTTTCGTACAAAAATGTTTTTGTGTGTTTTGTACAAGGCATGTAAAACATTTAGCCATTTTTGCTGGAAATATACGAAAACATCAGTACAGTATTTCTGCTCTATAAAATAGTTGTTGAATGTTGCAACAATAAAAAATATTTTGCCCTTTATCAGGCAACAGTCTGATAATCACCTGACCAGCCTTAATTGAAAGATCCTAAACCAATTGCCGATCGTGGCAAATAAGATAATCAAATAAGGATTCTAATCAATAAAGATCTTTATACACAAGCAAGTAAATACAAACATTATTAAAGACTGACATTTCTGCGTTTCTACAGTACTATCGCCATTGTCAGATAAGGCATATTGAAAATCTTGCCTGTATACTATATGTTTGCCAAAAATTAATGTTTGTGTGTTTTAGAAAAGGTTAACCCTATTCGACCTGGGCTTTTTTGGAGTTTCTAGGCCTGGGTGGGGGCTTCAAAAGCCCCCCAGTATAACTCGGAAAGTACAGATGCTATTACTATGAAATATGGAGGGGTGCTAGATCACATAAAACTAATTAGATTGCACTAATTAACTAAGGGTTGTGACATCACAATTACATCATAATGATGTCATTTCCCAAAAATAGTGTTTTTGTAAAATTTTTTTGTTAACTTTGCTAAAATACTAGAAAATCAGTACATTTTAAGACACTTGGACAATAAATAAGACAATATAATAAGTTGTATGTTGCATTATATTCACTGTACTCATGGAAAACTAAGAAGCGAATGGAATGTGTGAGGGGAATAGGGTAGTGAACATCTGTTCTGACAAATCTTATTATTTTTACTGTTCTTTCAAAAAATATAGGTTCAAAAGTACTCACACATAAAAGAAACACAAGAGTTTAAACTAATTATGAGTTAATTATGATGATATCTTACTGGTATGACATCATTGGCTTCCATTTTGGATTTTCTATTTTTGGTATTCTGATGTCACTGGTGACGTCACAACTTATTGTCAAAAATTTCCTCTCTTAACAAAGGTGATCTCCATAAGTATAAAATAAAACTTCAGAGAGTTGTAATTGAAATAAACTGAGAAAAACCAAAAAATATTAAAATTACTCAAAACATACCACTTAAAATGTGGTTCAATGGCAACATACTAACTCAAGACAAACATTCAACCCCATTATTGAATTCCCTGATAAATTGAAGGAAAAGTCCAAAAATTTGGAAGGGATACAATAAATTGTCTGGAAGTAACATAACTTTAAAGTTAGTGTGGGCATCAAAAGCCCCCCCCCAGGCCGAATAGGGTTAAGAGTATCTAATCTATGTACAATATGTCCAATGATCAAATTTGTAATTTAGTTTTATGTGCATAATTATGTAAAGTATTGTCAGGTTCATCAACGTCTATCTTATCAGATTAGTATGAAATAACCTAATTTATTCAATGATTATTTTGCAAACTCCAATAAAAAGTACAAAATTCTCCAAAAATAATTTTAAAGACATAATTACCATAAGCATTTAGCTACTTCTTTATTTAACAGTCACTTGGAAATTGAACAGTAAATTAACAGTGATAGACAACCAGGTAATTGTACACCTTGTATGGTACTTGATTATTCACCAAGATTCCATGAATGTTTTTAAAATCTATTTTGATGGCTCATCCTAGGGAGATCCAGGTGTTGATGGTGCACAAGGAGCACCAGGGAAGAGGGTAAGTTTATTAATTTTATGGTTTTTGATTCTGCTGAATCATTGTGGTTAATGTGAGTTTATGATTCTGCAGATTTTGTTAAAAATTCATTTAAGAGATTTTCATTCTGATTTTTAAGAGATTTTTGCTCTGACCCTTTTCATACTAAACCCGATTTCATGTGTACATGTAACCAAAGGATGTCGCAATTTTTGAATCAGTTGTTGAAACGCTGTAATGTGACCATTCATTTGGTCATCTTAAAAGCTAGAATCTGGAAGTGGTTTAGCATTTCAACAAATTTAGGTTCAGAATTTTTATGAAGTTTGACAACTTTAAGTAATAATTAAGAACTCAGCAGGAAATAGGGTAATTCATACACTTATTATAATTATGACCACGATAGTATGCACACTTTGATTGGTTCTTGATACTGTAGGTCTGTATTCCCCGTTTATTTTCAATGATCTATGAGCATACCCTGATGTACAAAGTAAAAAGTGTCCATTTGCATAGTGTTGTCGTTTTCAAATAAAGGTCATATAATAAAATACTTATTAACCTTGAATTCTTTGGTCTTTACAGAAAATATCAAATTTCATCCTCGACGCATTGACCTTGCTATCACTCGGTCAATACAGCACAGTCTCAGTTTGATATTTCCTGTAATAATGACCTCACTCTTGGTTAATAAGTAGTGGTGAATGGGTCATAGTGCAAGATTGCTAAAGTTCAATTTAGTAAATATTTTGTACAGTTTTGTAGTTTGAAGAAAGTGTTGGCAGGAACACAACTGATATCTTAACAGTTAAATGTATGAGTTATTAATAATTAAATTGGAGTTTTGGAGTAATTAGGTATCCGTACAGCATATATAAGGGAATGCATGTTGTAGCGACCATCACTAACTTAATTGCACTACTACAATTCACCAATGAAGCAAGATAGAACTGACTTGCAACATCCCATTTTCTTTGTTTTCTTAGGGCGAGCTTGGCCAGCGTGGAGGAACTGGACCGTCTGGTGCACCAGGAGATAGGGTATGATTCAGGTTGAGTTTGTGCATAATTTATTTGAGGTTTGTACAGTTTGTAAGATCCCTGAATACCTACTGAGAAGTTTCTAGTGTTGGATCTTCAATATGAACTTTGAATTCATGATCTTCTTCTTTATCTGGAGTTTTATTAGCCTTGTTTAGTGTTTAATAAATGTTTTTTTTCCAGAATCCTGTTCAAGTCACTTTCATTTGTTAATACAATCTTGTGATGATTTAGTTATAACATGTATTGACCTAATTGTACAATTATGGTTTAATATTAGTTTGGAAAATGACTTTTTGGAGAAAAGAAATGAGAAACACGGAAAGAACAACAACCTTCAGAGCTTGCTTTTACCATGCCTTTTGTCTAGTACTTATTAATAATTGCTGTGCTGGTTTAACAGGGAGGGCGAGGCGCCCCAGGACAACAGGGACCTCCTGGTCCTGAAGGAAGAGCTGGAAGGAGAGGCAAAACAGGTTTACCTGGATCTGCTGGTCAACCTGGACTCAGAGTAAGGATACTGCGTGTAGTCGTACTGTATGTTACTAGTAATGACTTGAGATCCCATATTTCTCAATACCATCTTTGTATTCATCAAATCAGAACTATGTCTGCACATGTACAATCATGTACATTTCTGGGAAAAAACAGCAGTAGCCTTTCTCAGGCACAGTCTTGCATATTCTTGAAAAGAATGATGAATAACAATACATGCCTTGTATAATGTTACCAAATTTCCTGGAGTAATCCCTTGCTTAATATTGGCACAATTAGCCAAACTTCTCTTCAAGCTAAGAAATATGATTTCTCTTTATATACTTTCACTTTGATGCATGTAAATAATTTATATTCATAAAAAATCAGAAACCATTGAAACTTTGTAAGTTTTTAGAATGAAGGTTTATCTGTGCTGGTTATTTGAAAACGTTAATTAACTTTTGATGCACAGTACTGGTTTTTATTTTCAGATAACAATTGTGCCCTTTGTTTTGAAATGACGTTTTGCATTTTTACTGTTGTTGTCACACAGTAACACCATTGAATTTGCTCCTGGTGTTTCTATCTATTTAATATTGCTGCAGTCAGCTCATGTCAAAGGTTACGACACACAAGCTTAGTAATCCACTGAAGTCAGATGAACTAAGATCATAGCTTGACTTTGAAAACCTCTGTTTAAGTGACATTTTGCTGCTTTCATTATGCAGGGTGCAATTGGAGACAGGGGTCCAAGTGGTATGAATGGCCAACCAGGAGCTGCAGTAAGTAACCTCGGAAGTTCTTTCAATTTCAGTATGTTTCTCAGTACTAGCCACTGACATATTGGCAATAGATTACTTTCCCATTTAATGATGGCACCGCTAACAGCCCACATCATGCAAACATTAACAGCTGCTTGTTGTTTTTGTAGGGCCAAGCAGGTTCAACTGGTGAACCAGGAGCTGATGGACAGAAGGGAGACAAGGTGAGGCTACATTATCAGTTTTTCAGTGTAAAATGTGAACTACATGTATACTATAGAGTCTCATAATAGTTAAAAAGGCATTTTAATGTCTCGAAGGGATCACTTGAAATTGCACATTTGCAAGAGTTTCAACTTTTCATTTCAACGGTGTACTGTAAGTTTCTTACACAAGACTCTAGTTTATTATTAAATGCAAGTGCTATTTTATTAACACATAGAGCGTAGAGGGAAACAATGAATCGCTGGCCATTTTCACTGGTTTATTATTGTTTTTGTGTTTGAGTGTAAAAATAAATCAATTGGTCATATTTGGCAAACTATTAAAGATGAAAAGGAACATTCTCTCAATCTGTTTGCAAGGAAGTTATGGAGACAGTTTAGGAGAAGCTAGCAATGCTTCATGTGACATGTGTAGGGCTGGAAAGTTTATTACAGTAAACAATCCAATGCATCAAAAGTCTCGATTTTTGTTTTGTTTCACTGTTTTTTTGTGATATTCCTGTTTGCAATTGTGCCAAAAGAAAGGACTGCTCAATCAGTAGAAGCAAAATTTGTGGTGTCAGAACTGATGACGTCAGAGGCCTTTTTTGCTTCATCTCCAGTCTCCAGGATGCTTTCTATCCTTAGTGTTTTTGCAAGCAATCGATTTTAATGGAGTGGGACTTTCATGAGTAGTTATTAAGAATATAGTAATAAGACTCCACTAACAAATTCAAGGTCAGCATTAAGAAATCTAGCAGAATTGGTAGGCAGTGGATACAACGACAATTTTTTTAATAAATTAATTAGTTTTACTTCAAATGAAAGGAAAGAAAATTAGTCTAGAAATAATTCTTAGTCTTCACTTCTTGTGTTCATTTATTTTAGGGGCAAGATGGAATTGCTGGTGAAAATGGAAATCAGGGCCCAATGGTGAGGAAGATGTTTCAACATTAATAATATTTGACTGAT
The DNA here is from genome assembly GCA_025434805.1 of Antipathozoanthus remengesaui. NCBI lineage: Eukaryota > Metazoa > Cnidaria > Anthozoa > Zoantharia > Parazoanthidae > Antipathozoanthus > Antipathozoanthus remengesaui. Next base: position 5,533 of record JANSTR010149219.1, on the reverse strand, counting down.
TTATACCATTCTGTTTTTTTCACGCTAGTAGACAGTTTTTCACAATGTTATCTGCACAATATCTGTCTTGTACTGCTGTAATATTTCATGCAAGGAGGTAACTAACCTAATTTAACTGATTAATAAAAACCTTCAAAAAACTTTGTTTAATTTTCTGTCTGAAATTTAAATTGTTTCAGCACAGTTGTTACTGTCTGGCATGAAAGTTTCACAGCAACAGCTAATTTTCATGATTCAACGATCCACAAAAATTAATTTCCGTGAAAATAAACATCCCATGAAAAAACATCCACATCCATGATTTGCTCTGACAATCGAATTTCAATTACATGTATATTGACGGCAAGCACCATCCTTGAGGGCACCTGTGGACAAGAGTTTGCCAAAGATCTGCGAAAATTTGTTCCCAGCAGCTAGAAATCTAAATTTGTGACAATTAATTTGTTCTAGTGAAATGCAAAGAAAAGGTTATTCTGTGAAATGAAACTCCCACAAAAATGTCATTCTGCAAAGATACTTGGCCTTTTATGGACATAGCATTAATTCATCAAGTAATTTCCATTTAAATTTATATCTTAAATGTTCATTGATCAAAATGATCTGAGCTTGTTGCCAAATGAAAATTGCACACTTTCTACATGTAGGGATCATGCTAACCTTTGGTCACGTTTTAGGGTCCTTCAGGGAATCCAGGACTGGAAGGTCCAACAGGCAAGGATGGTGAGAAGGTGTGTAATATAACTTCATTAACTGTTTTAGCCTCCCAGGTTATCAGCATCTATCTTCCCCCTACATTATTCACACAGAATGTTTTATTTGGTCATGAGAATATAGTAATTGATCCCACACACCAAACTATGTATGATAAAAATCTTGAAAAAGTCTTGCAACTGTTTACACGGCAGCAATTCAAATCTTTTTGCACCAGAAGTGGTTGCGCATTCTCCTAAACCAGTAACTCCTGATATGGTGATTAACGTCTATACATAATAAGATACTAAGTAAATGTTATACAAACATTTTTCAGACAGATATTCAAAGATTTTCCTTATTTTACTAAAACCTTGATTTCCAACAACAGAGATTTTCCTTAATTGTTTGAATGATGTTTGAGGAACATAAGGAACCAGCATCCTAGAGCATGATCCATAAAATTTGTGTTTACCTACGAATCTATATATCACATCTGTAATTCAGTGTTTTTTACTATTGATTTGCATATTTTAGTATTTCTGTTGTTTCAATTGACTTTGTATGTGCGATTCTTTCATTCTGTAGGGTCTTCGAGGCAAGAACGGAGAGAATGGGGCACCAGGCCAGGATGTAAGTTTTAAAACTTCACTTTCTAAATCCCCTTTAAAGAAGAAAAGAAGGAAATAAATTGCCTCACATAAAGTATCCATATATCCCCCCTTTTCTAGAGCATTCCACATTGGGATTCCACTTTCCCATTGTTTAATGTTGTCACAGTGTAGCAAACCCTATTTAAATTGCTTTACCATGTAAATACTACAAGCTGTTATTTTCAGCAATCAAACTGAAAAGACCCAATGGGTTGAAAATCTATCTTTTGGTTTTGGTAGAAGATAGGACACACCATAGATGTCAAATTTATACCTTTTAAATGGATGAGTTAACTGTCAGATTTTCCATCGATACATATATTTACTAAATGATATCACAAAATAAAATGGTTGGAGAGATCTAACAAAAATTTAATGTAGAAAGACTGCACTGAAAAATACAATATTGTGAAATTCAGGCTTCGAGCATATGTATCCCACTGCTGACACCATGTGAGTCACAAACAATGAACAAGTAACAGCTATGTCCTTCCACGTTAATGTCAGTTTGTACTGTATGCGCCTACAATTAATGCTTTCCAGCACACATTACAGTCATACTACAACTATTGCAAGATAAACTACATTTTGTATTTTGCAGGGACCGCCTGGTGAACAAGGATTACCTGGAATCAATGGACAGAAGGGAGAGCAGGTATGAAAGAATATCATGGTATATAATATGAAGTGTGCATGTAATTTCACTTAATACTCAATTTCAACTTGTTTTGTGTGTGATGCTATTGATCTACAGGGAGCTCCTGGTAAAGATGGAGAGGAAGGTGCTCCAGGACAAAGGGGACAATCAGTGAGTATCTTGTTATGGGTTTCTTTTTAATTTGTTCTTTTTCATGGACATCATTTACAGTACTTATATATATTTAACAGGAAATTATAAAAACAGTTTTAATAAGATAATTCAGTATTAATTCATGTATAACATGTCATGTCTGGGGCAGAGAGAGGTATGGTTGAATAGTCTTACACAGATTAAAACCCTTATAATGTTTAGAATGTGCAGTTTCATGTTTTAAACTGTTTCTCAATTGAGTTTTTTTATATTTCATATGTGCTTCACATTACTGTATACTGTATGTGATCTGCAAATTATAGTATATTGAGGATGTTTCATGGGCGTGAAGAGATACAAATTTCTCTCCCAGCAAATGAACGACTTATTTTTACTTACAATAGGTCATGTAATGTTCTATTTGTTATTTAAGCACAAATGAAAACCCAAGCCGTTTCACTTTAACATTCTATGTTGTCTCAAAGGTGCAATTTGTTATGTAGCCAACCGTGATAATCCAGAGAATTAAAGATACTACAATAGGTCATGTAATGTTCTATTTGTTATTTAACCCTTTCCCTACTGACTTTTCAAAAAGTGAAATTATCAAACTTTATGAAAACTGTCAACTTCCGAATTTCAAGGAACAATGAACATTTTGAGGATCTACTCTTCGAGACAAAGAAAATGAATGGTCACTTTATAGAATTTCGTCAACTGGTTCAAGAGTTAGAACATTCTTGGTTTATTTGAAATCGGGGTTTAATTAGTAGGGAAGGGGTTAAGCACCAATGAAAACCCTTGAAGCCATTTCACTTTAACATTGTATGTAGTCTCAAAGGTGTAATTTGTTATGTATAGCCAACCGTGATAATCCAGACTTGTTTTCCCTTAATTTGTATGAGTACAAACAAATTCACTGCACAATCTTAAGGGATGGGCACATGTGTATGAATGCAATTGAGAGAGCCGTAAATTTTATGGAACTTGGTATCAGCAGAAACGACAGAACGGAAATGTCACTTTAATATTACTTAGTTAGTCAATGAAAACTAAATGTGATTTGAGAGGTGGTATGTCGAAAACTGTGAAGTTTGTATGCAATCAGTTCATTCTATTTTCATAGAAGTCTTTCGCAAATAATAGACAGCAAAGCATCTACCGCGTGCTGCTGATAACATTACTTGTTGGAATGCACCTGTAGGTGTAATTGTACTAGAAAATGCTCAAATTATTTAGTTCTATGATTTTTAAACTGTAACAAGTATTTTGCAGAATATATAATTTTGTTTTCCCGTCCTGTAGGGTGCACGTGGTGATTATGGACCTCTTGGGGACCCTGGAGCAAATGGAGAGGCTGTAAGTACATTTTCACCTATAATTATATGTCAGTACTCAGAAGGAAAATAGTCTTTATATTGCGTTTCACTGACAAAATTCTATTAAAAAGTGCTAGAAAAAATTAACTAATTTAAAATAGAAAAGGACTAAAACAGCCTTTCTGATATCCAGGGACAAGTAGGTCTTCGAGGCCCACCAGGACAAGCTGGCAATCCTGGGCTTGCTGTAAGTATTTCTGTTTAACTATTTTTAACCACCGATGTTTTACAAACCTTTAATAGCATCAGAGAGTTTTGTGTAAGAATTGTACTGCTAAATATTAGGGACTGATGCTTATTTGCTTAAGAAAAGAGCGAAGTTTAGTGCCAGTCCTCTTTCCCCAAGATACATGTAAACCTTGAGCTGCAGGACACCTTCAATAAAAAAAAGAAAAATTTGTAATCTGAAGCAATTTGAGGTTTCCTTTATTTATTCAACCTTATTTTCAAATAAAGTGAGAGGAACTCAGTAGAACGTGACTCAATCTACTGAGCATTTATCTACAGATCACTTGGGTTTTCGTTACATGACAAGAAAAGCATTTTCGATATTATTTTTTACTTATTTAACATTTGCCTTTAGGTAGTATGTATATAAATGTTTTTTGGATATTGTAATGTACCATAAACCCATAAGATAAATTATGTTTAATAAACAATAAGAATTCCATGATTTGATTTATAGGGTCCTCAAGGACCGCCTGGCCCTGCAGGACCTCCAGGACCTGATGGCCCAACTGTGAGTACATAATATTGTACTAATATTACTTCTTTGTAAAGTTACAATTACCCCAATTCAGTTTTTTACTGCATCACAATTTCGGGCGTTAAACCATTCCTTGTGTTATGTAGTAAACAGACCTGAAGGGCGAGTCTAATACGCAGAACCGTTCTGTAGTGTGTATTTCACTCATACTTCGGATTTGCCCAATACAAGTGAAAATATCCGGCTATTTAATAGTTAGAATATGAGCTGGCAGTTTCTATCAGCTGATGAAACTGCCAATAGAAATTAAAAGGAAATAATTATTTTAATAACTTCTTAAAACGTGTGTAAGAAACTTCTGGTAAGTTCAGTTTATGTTATTTTTAAAGGAGAGTCACATTCAGGAGCAAAACAAAGTGTGGTTATCTATTTTTCAAGTTAAACATTCTTCACACCATATTTTATTATGCTTTTGGCTTTTTTTTCTTTGAACGGAATTTTGGATAGGAGACTCGCAAACATTACGTTAGGTAACCAACTTCATTTTAGCAGCGAGAGAGGAATGACTGTCATGGAGGAGGTCTGTGGCATGATACACCATGAGTAAGATAGCCAATCAAGTTGAAGCATTTGCATTAAATAGTGACTAGATTTCTAGAGATTAACCAACTTTAGAAAGAAAACTCAAGAAACAACAAGAAACAACAAAACCGCACATGATTTGCTTACCGTCAGTGCAAATGTTGACTACAGAAATAATGTGTAATATACAGCCGGATATTTGTACTCACTTCACGCCAAAAGTTGTGTTTTCGTTAGTGACAGCCTGAAGTTTGATAGTATGTATATTTGTTCCATCATGTTGCTTTTACTACTTACAGGGTGTGAAAGGAGAGAGGGGACAAGATGGCCTTCCAGGAGCAAATGTATGTTCACTCACTTGATCTGTTTTTAATTTAAATAAATGTTTTTAAAATATGAAAGTGATTATTAAAGTTATCACTTTCGTTCTTAATTAACAATACAATAGTGGACTGAACAAGCATGTTATGTTCTATATAGGGCTATCCAGGGCCACAAGGAGAAAGAGGAGCTAATGGAGTGCAGGTGAGAACATGCAAAAACAACAACTCCACAACTAATTAGGGATCATAATTATACTAATTACACTAATTAGCCCAAGCCTCAACAGGGATGGTGGGCGATACCAACTCCCCCATATCTGGAACTCACTAATTATTAGGGAACATATCACGTGATATGTTCCCTAATTCATTGTGAACAAGGCTGTAGTTGCAGCTGAAAGCTATTTTTT
>JANSTR010149208.1:0-11048 GCA_025434805.1 Antipathozoanthus remengesaui | reverse complement strand
TAAATGGTTGGCCCCTTAGTATAAGAGACCGGTCAGGATTTAAGTTGGAGGTGGGATGGCGAAAGGGGGGATGGAGGGGGTGGTGAAGAAAATGGGGGTCCCGAATTTTTTGAAGGTAAGTTGTAGGAGTCCTTCGAGCAAATATGAACTTTGACATTGAGAGAAACGTGAACGATGCTGATCTACACACGAATCTGATTCTGAGTCGGATTCTGAAGCAGACTATTTTGCAAGTTCTTTTGGCGCACGAGGGCCCTAGTGAGGAAGATACATATTTTTAATACAGGTATGATTTGTTTGTATCATAATAACGGTATAAATATACCATTGAGTTTTATATCGCTGATTGTAATATTAAATAGTTCCCAACGAAGACTGCCATGATAGCTCACATTACTGTTACAGATTTTCCATTTCTCTGTGCAAATGCATGGCCGTATTGTCTATTGTATTATAAGACCGTTTGTTCAAATTAACAATGACGAACAATGTGTAATTTGTCTTTGTCCCCAGAAATAGCACATTCCCTAAATAGGTTACTTTTCGAGGTCTTGTTGACATATACGGTTTGTTAACCTTAAAATTTTGCAGATATGGTCTGTTTTAATCTGTGAAGGATCCAGGGGGACCTTTGGTACTCGGTTGGTGTCCCTACTCCCTCCCCGCCAAAAACACCCAAATACAGCCCAGACAATACGAAATGTTAAAAGAATTCGAAGACCTGGGAAGGTTTATGTTTGATCTGAAAAAACATTTTCATTAAATATTATTTGGTGTACTACAATCCTCATTGGTCTTACGCGGATGTTCTTACAGGTGTGTAATTTCGTACCTTGAGCAGTTTTCACGCCAGTGAGCAGAGCGGTGGCACACGCTGCAGAATCTCCGACTTGTATATTTGTGTTGTAGGTCTTGCTTAATGCGCTCCAGGGGAAGGACTCCCAACTCAGGACGTATTCCTCGCCAGTTTTTCCCTATGAGTTGTTCATCGGATTAAATATCAACACATGTTACTAAGTGCTATTATTATCACTACGCGCGGCCAAATGACAAACTGCCCTCTGTAAAACTCGCCTTTTCACGGGCCAAATGGTAAATGAGTGGGCTGCAAATGCCTTTGCCGTCCTGACTCTGATTGGGTGCAGAGACGCCTGACAACTTCACTCGACCAATGAGATTTTGAGGATACCAATTCAATGCCAGTTGTTGGCGCGAATTTTTGTTTGTCACTTGTAGTTCTGTGGTAAACGTTCGAAGTCGGGTGTCTGTAAAACCAGGAACCCACCCGGACCCCACCCGGAAGCCCCGGAACACCACGGAACACCTCGGAATCACCCTGGAACCACCCAAAAGCCCCTGGAAAACTAGGGAAACACCCCGGAATTCCCTCAAAACTAAAATATATACACAAATATACAAGCGGACCATGAGAGGGACAACCCAGAAGACAGTGGATGGAGGAAGGAAACTAAGAACATTTCGTGAATTCAAAAATCGAAGAATGGTTATTAGAAGTTAATAAAATTAACACTAAAAGGCATTAATAACAACAAAAATATTAATATAACAAAAATATTAATCAAGTTAAGAATAAGTAACTATGTGCTACAAATTGAAAGACACGTCAGTCAGCATGTTACAAAATTCTACGAGCACAAAGTCGTACGAAAAAAGCACTTGCAAGAACGCCTAAATTTTCAATCAAGTCGCATCCATTGTGTATATAGATATATATCAATCAATCCATTTCTTGTTATAACATCGCTACAAAACTAGTACGCCATCTTTCTATACATAGCTATGGCGTGAGCGTGCATCTAAATGTATGGAGAAATCACGTGCTTACCGCTCGCTTTTAAAACGTTTTTGAGGATTTTTTTTGGTAACATAGCACGACTTCTTATCGACCATCTTAAAATCAGAAAAACAAACTTTTCGTGGAATTTTTACGGTGATTTTTTTTCAAAGTTTCAAAAATTGTTTTGAACATTTTAAAAAATCTATTAAACTGGGGGTTACGGGCGGTTCCGGAGGGTTCCGGGTGGGTTCCGGGTTTTGCAGACAACTGTTTATATATACAATGGATGCGACTTGATTAAGCTTTCTTGCAAGTGCTTTTTTCGTACGACTTTTTGCTCGTAGAATTTTGTAATATGCTGATCAATTTTATTAACTTCTAATAAACATTCTTCGATTTTCTTCCTCCATCCAATGTCTTCTGGGTTGTCTCTCTCATGGTCCGCTTGTATATTTGTGTATATTTTTTAGTTTTTGGGGGGATTCCGGGGTGTTTCCGGGGTTTTCCAGGGGTGATTCCTGGGTGTTCCAAGGGTTCCGGGGGATTCCGGTTGGGTTCCTGGTTTTACAGACACCTTTCGAAGTCAGGAGATTTCGCTTTAAAATGGAAGAAGCCCCAAATTTTCAGCCTTTTTCTTGTTCAAACTCGAACTTAAACAACGAGCAGCTGGAATGAAATTGAGAAAAAAGCTCAAGCGAAAACACTAAGAGAGCAACTGAAGCTAACTGAGTAGGAAGCAAAACGTTTAAGAAATGGTGTGTGAAAAGTAAAATTACAGAAACAGAAAGTCCAATGTAAACGGACTATAGTGAAATTATACGAAAGTTCTTCGCTGAAGTGAAAACTGAAAAAGATCAACTCCAAGAGCATTGACTGGAATTAGAACAGCCATTCATCGCCATCTAACCTGTGCTCCAGGACCACTCAGCCGAACAGACATTTTACAACACAGCGAATTCGTGACAAAACGTTTGAAGCGAAGACCAAACTATTTATGAAAGAAAACAATGCGATACCAAAACAGAATCATCTATTCGGTTAGGAGACATGAAAAAGTTAAATCGATAATTTATGGAAGGGCAGAACACGGTAGGCGTTTGGCAACATCCGGACAAGTTAGTTGAGTTTATTTGACTTTCGTTGACGTGGTGTTTTCATTTTGCTCGCCACGGAAGACAGGGATGGCGGGAGCTTATAAGACAGTTATTTGAAATAAAAACGGCCTTGTGTATTGATAAAATGACGTTTGTCGTGCATATGGTATATTTGTGTCCCTCGTAGCATTATTTATTATATATTTGTGCCCCTCGTGGCATTATTTATTATATATTTGTGCCCCTCGTGGCATTATTTATTATATATTTGTACCCCTCGTAGCATTATTTATTATATATTTGTGCCCCTCGTGGCATTATTTATTATATATTGTGAGGCGCGATAATGGCGGCCACGCGGAGTCTCGGCTCCATGCTTTTAAGATTTTTGTATGTTTTCTAGTCTTATTTCTAACCCGAGTAGGCCCAAGCATTCGTTTCAACAACAAATTGGAATATTTTCTACGGTGATCAGGTTTCTCACTGGGGATACAAAATGGTTTTATATTGTGAAGCTCGTAGGCAAATGTAAAATTGACCTCAGAGTGAATGGCTACTTCAAGTCTCGCCCTGCTGCTTCCAAGTGGGTTAAACACGGTCAAATATCATCTCATGTTCCTGGCCACGATCCACCGCTTGATATCACAGTATTTTCAGATATTTCGGTGAACCCTATACCTGTTATTTACGCGGCGACGAACGAAACTCGCAATTGCAGTTCAAGAGTTTGCACGGGTTTGCATACTACTTCTTCGACTCTGTTCATTAAATATTCAAGGATCAACTCTTCAAAATCCGCCGGACTTCAAAATGCTCTCTCTCTGAACTGAATTTTCGTGATCTAAGGGACACTGGTATATGTTTCACTTGAGAGGAACTAGAACCGGCCGGCAGTTTTCTACTCAGAACATCGAAACTGTTATTTCAACTAGGGTTTCATCATGTCAATACGTCCCGTTTTGTTGCGCGCATATGTTGAAAGAAGAAATTTAATTTTATCCCGTTGCAGCCTCCACAAGAATCTGTTCAACATCGTCAACTGCAAATTTTGCTCTCATCAACTCCAGGTCCATCAGAAACAAGACTGAATGATCATATTATTGAGCATGATCTTGACATTCTGGCGATTACAAAAACTTGGCTCCGCTATGATGCTTCCGATGTTTTCTTTTGCCGCGACATTTGTCCAGTTAGATATAGTTTCTATCATAACCCCAGGGCGACTGCGGTTGAGGGTGGTGGCGTTGTTATTCTGGTCAAGAAGCAATTCAAGGTTAGCAAACAACAGCAAGCAGACTACTGGAGTTTTGAAGTTTATGAAGCTGTTTTGAAATCATCTAAAACTCATAACTTCCAGCTGATCTGAGACTATGAAATCAGCCAATCAGGTGGGAGGAAGCGGGAAAACTTGTTGTCATTCCCAGTCCCCAAAGCATGCTTTTCTGTGCGCGAACAAAGTTCACGCCAGAACGAACAAATATGGCTGCCATGTCGGTTGTTGTTTATTTCGGTTTATTTACAGTTGATTCGGCTCAATCTCAGTTGCGTTCAAAAATTCATTAAATTTCAGCGAGAGTCCATAATACTGATAACAGGTTTTTCCCGTGACGCCATGGAGCCAGATCAGCTGGATGTGTCAGAAATGTCAGGGAATCTCTGACTTCCGCTGTCGATTCGGCAAAAATCTTTCATTTTGCCATAGACCGCGTGTGCTCTGGGTACGAGATCGATCGTAGCACGCGGGAGACTGAGGTGACTGGTGTTGTACTGGTCAGCGGTTTTAGAAATAATATGCGTAAAAACAATTGTTCCCTGGGCTAATCGTAGTAATTGAGAGTGATGTTGTATTGGTCAGCGATCTTAGAAGTGACATGCGTAAAAAAGGTGTTATCCAAAAACTACCATAATTTTGCAAAATGCTCATTTTAAATATTCAGTTCGGTCTCTCCCGCCAAACCAATCATTTCTAAGAGGTGCTGCCAAAAATCTTAAATTTGATTTTGCATTTCAGCTACTTGAGGTTTTCCTTGATTCGCCATGGAATCTTCTTGTCGGTGCATTTAATGTGCTGCCTGACTTCATATTTCCTTCATTTTATTTCTACTACTGGTTTGTGACCTTGAACAGAGGCGTATATAAATTTCGAAATGTTTTGACAATTCAGCTGCACAAAGACCGGGGCATACTCGATTGATTCCGATATCTACTGCCTATTTAGTGGCGTGATTGCACATGCTATATCGTGAGGAACGATTTTCTCGGTGGCTTCAGAACAGTTTTTTTATCTAGTGTTAAACATCTATTCGGCTATGCATGTGTGGTATCGAGCATTCGCTACTAACGTATATATGACAACATTCAACACGACGCGCTGGCCGGCAACCACCTGCGCCTGTCGCTCAACCAGCGACCGAACAAGCCGCGTTCATTCGAATCACACGCAGTTTTTAAAAACTCTTGATATTTCTACTCCATATTCATTCATGAGAATTTTAAATTAATCACTTGTTGACGTCAGGAAAACCCGGCAAGTTTGCCACAGTCAAATAACCAGCTATTAAACTAACTTTTCTCGAAATGTTCGATGGAGAATTATAATGTAAATACGCCAAGGAACTGGAGCCTTAACGACCAATTAAATTGTCCGTGGCACCTGTCGTCAACAAAAGCCCGCTTTAAAAATGAATGAGCTTATCTCCATATTTGTCGTTGGGAGGCGAATAATGTGTGCAGCACAAACTGAACTGAATTTTAATAAAGGAAACAGAATTGAACCAAACGTTTTGCGAGCTCAAATTATAAATAGTTGAGTGTGGCGTCGCAAAAAATGGCGATGCGCTTAACCAGAGCGCTCGCTCTTTTCCTGGCCTCTTGTTGGATTTCGCTATCAAGTTCTCAAGCAAACAGCAAGTAAGTCTGTAATGCTAAAACAATATCGATGAAAAATTATATAAATGCCACAAACGCGGATTTTCTGTATGTTTTTCAGTGCAAATAGGTTAGCGGTGGAATTGAGCACGAAACTACGCACTTTTGTCAACGGAATTCTGAAATACGAAGAATTTCAGAAAGTAAGTTGTGATGTAGATATGTTGTGTTCTGTGTATCACTGACCCTTCCGTAATTCTCCGAATTAACCAAGTTTGTGTTTATTTGCTTGAAGTCGAAAGTTAGCGCTTGTCTTTTCGCACCTCGACTAAACGAGCTGCTTTTTGCCATTTTGTGATTTTAGAAATACAATGGTGCAGAGGACCTTTCTTTGAATCGCAAGAATGGAACGAAAATCGCGCAGGATATGCGAGACAAATTACTGGATGTACTGACCTCAAAAATCGACTCTGTAAAGGTTTGTTGTAGTTCACTTATGTAGAGTGACTGTTTTAAGCTATCCACTTTAGACTGTTGCACATAAATACTTTGGGTAAATACTAGCTGTACCGAGTATCTTAAAATCGTAGGGCAGAAGTAAGAAGACCTGTGGCACGCCGGTTCGAGCAGTTTCAGGTTTCGCGGTTTGAAAGCCTCAGAAGAGATAAAAATTTCATTATTCCTATTTTAAAAGTAACAACAACTGGAGATGTCGTAATATTTAGAAATGACGATTCCTTTTTAGTTTTTCTTTGTCATACTTTAAAAAGCATTCCCAAAACATTTTGGGGATTTGCTAGTTACCAGGAAATGTACCTTACGCTTCGCCGATTAAGAATATAACAAATGTATTTTACGGCGCGCGACAAGATATGACATAATGGAGTTTCGCTTCGACTCAAGTGATAACAATCAGTAAAAAGCATCCTGAGCGAATTTCGTGGTTAGCTCTCAATATTCAAGAATTTCAATAGCCACAACTGGCAGATATCCGCTTGGCAGGATTCTATATCCTGTTGACTCGTGGAAGTTCCCCGTTTTAACTAGAATTTAGTAGAAAATAAAGTTGCAGGTTTCGACAACGATATTTTCTCGATCGTGTTTCTTTCGTACTCGTTCAACTCCAGTTTGTTTATTTCTAACTGGAATTTAAATTTAAAACACAAGCGAAGAAGCGTTAATCGATATCTGTTTTCAGGCTTTTAATATTGTGAAAATTTACTTTTTTTTGTTGATTTTTGTAATTTCTAGTAGTGATTTATCCGCTGTTTCAAGGTCTCACAGCGAACGCGTATGCTACAATATAGATGATAAAACCACACGCGTACAAAATCATTTTAGACATTTTCTATTATGCATACGAACACATACTTGACAAATCCTGAATGCCTGACAGGGAGTCAAAACTCCCAGCAACTTGATTAAATTGATATTGTAATCGTTGTGCCTTACAGACTCTGACTTCTTGGGTTTTTTGTGCTATTTTTGATTTTTGAAACATATCAGTACTTTTTCCAATTATTTTTCTTATTTATTTGGTGTGCCTCTTTGTAGTCTGGAACTGGATATTTTGGCTCAACGTTTGTATTTGCTCGTGAAAGACATCTAATTTGAATTTACTTCGTAATTGAAGTCGAAGACATTAATTGTGTGGCTACTTCGTCCTTAATATCGACAAAAGCATTTTAAATTGCACTTGTTTAAGGGATTCTTATAGAGTTGCCATTAATTACAGGAACCCAAGACAGAGCAATTTTTAAAATGCGTCTATTCAAAGATATCAAATATATACAATGAAAGAACTGCGTTTTGTTTTGTGTAATGCCATCAATGACCGTATCGCAAACAAGTCATATTGAGAAACCATACTGATGAGAAATCACTAACACCAGTAACAAGTAGTCAAATTTCTGAGCGTCGGAAAAAGATGGGATCATTTGCTTATTTTTATAGTCAGACTGCGTTCAAATAAAAAGACGACTACAAGCTTAAGTGACAGCTGATGCGGACAAAGCTTTTGTATTAGTCAAATTTTGGTTCCGTTTTTAACAAACTCTTAATCTTTTTTACCACAATAGCCTTAAACTTATCGTATCACATGTAATGCAAGTTCGTCATTGGACAACTTTGAAATTAATAGATTTGTGAATAAGAACATTAAAAGCAAGGACCACTTTTTATGAATGGACAAGGACTGTGGCACTTAAAAGGTTAAAAAGCATCGTAATTGTGTTTACGAAAATGAAAAGTAAACGGAGCTTGTCCCTTTTAGTGCCCCCAGTCTCGCGAGCGTCTGAAAGCAACCTTAAAAGAAATTCATTCGGAATGCGGTAATCAACATTCACGAGGCATATAAGCCGCTCTGAATAAATCCTGGCTAAGCAATAAGAGCGTCCTTTGTCTTAATCTATTAAAGTTTCTTGACACACAGCCATTTTTGTCTGTCGTCATATTATCTTTATGAATTGCGCAGTATTCCCACGCTCTGGGAGATTTTCAGCCTAAAATTAACAATTTCATATAGTTCGATCGATCACAAAATCCTGTAAGTTGCCTTGGTTTGGAAAAATGTAAGTTTCTCAGCACTCCAATTGCTTCATATATCCTGATTCATATACAGAAAATATATGGACAGAGGATTCAGGTACAGTAATGGTTTAGTATCTCGTCATTTCGCACTTATGTGGGTACAAGCGTTTAGAGTCCGTCAATCTGTTCTTTCAGTTACCATGTAGCTCAATTTGCATTGTCCTTCCACCCTTATTCTGGAGTTTCAAATGAAATTGTGAGAGTACAACTGAGTTTTCCAACCATACAGTGTGCACAACTCGGTGCCCTGTTCAGTCCTTACATACATGGCGCACAACTCGATGCCTGTCAAGTCCTCCCATAATTGGGCACTATACTCTGTGCCTATCCATTCTCTCATACACTTGGCACTACTTGGTGCCTGGCCAGTTCTCACTACATGGCGGGGCACCACTTGTGCCTGTCCAGTCCTCATATACATTGGGCACAACTCGGTGCCTGTCCAATCCTCCCATACATGGGACACTACTTGGTGCCTGTCCCGGCAGTCCCCACATACACGGGGCACTACTTGGTGCCTGTCCAGTCCTCACATACATTAAGCACCACTTGGTGCCTGTCCAGTCCTCACATACATTGGGCACTACTTGGTGCCTGTCCAGTCCTCACATACATTGCGCACCACTTGTGTCTGTCCAGTCCTCACATACATTGCGCACCACTTGTGTCTGTCCAGTCCTCACATACATTGGGCACCATTTGCGCCTGTCCAGTCCTCACATACATTGGGCACCACTTGTGCCTGTCCAGTCCTCATATACATTGGGCACCATTTGTGCCTGTCAAGTCCTCATATACATTGGGCATATACATATATATCGTACTTAGTAAAAGCTGCTGATTTAATTTATCAACCACTTCCACACATTTTTAACATATCTATAGCTTCAGTCATATTTCCCGACGAAATAAAAATAGCGAAAGTAATTCCCCTGTTCAAGAGTGGCGATTGGTGCACAACATCGATCAAATTATAGACTAATATCACTTCTTCCCACATTATACAAAATCTTTTAAAAATTATATGTGAAATGTTATCTGCTCATTTAGAACAAAATAATCTTTTGTCTGATTATCAGTTTGGTTTTAGAAAAAAGAGAAGTACTACTTTGGCGATTTAGACTTTGTTAATAGAATCACCAATTCTATTGATGATGGGGGAACCTCCTAGAGTGTCTTCCTAGATCTGTGAAAGGCATTTGACACTGTTAATCACGATATACTCTTGGACAAACTTTCTTATTATGGCATCGATAATGAAACAAAGGCTTGCTTCAGTAGCTATTTGAAAAATCGTAAACAATACGTATGTGTTGACGGAGTTAATTCAAACATTTTACCTCTACGTTATGGGGTGCCACAAGGTTCTGTCCTTGGCCCTATACTATTTCTTATGTATATCAGTGATGCTCAGTTTGTAACAAATTTTATTCATTTGGTGCTATATACTGATGAAATGAATCTTCTTGTTGGTAATATGTCCCTTAAACACAGGGCACTGATCAGAGCCTGCCGTATACATGAAATTTCTTTAACTTTATCCCATCCGTCCATCAACAGGTCCAGCTATAACGGATAACTCACTTCTATGATGTCCGAAATACATAAAACAATCCTTGTCTTTCTTTCACTCATTTACCTGACAAAAGGGATCAGATACACCAAGAAAAACTAAGAACAAAATGAACAGTGACGCAACTGCAATGCAAGGAAAATGTTCGCTCCGGTTGACACAAAAATTTCTTATTCAGCCTAATCTCGGACGGTGTTTATACGTGATACCGGAATGAGTTTATGTATCGCGTCAATATGAAAAACTCACAAAACAAACTGATACCAGAATAAAGTCAGAAGAACGATTTCATTATTTGCTTAACCTCGTTCCAAGTCTACTGACCCTCAACTGTTCGGTTTGTTCTGCACGGCGCGGTTACATATCTCTTGGAGTCCGCCATTTTATAAAGCTAAGTAACCAGGCAAGGGAGTGAGACTGGGGACGAGGCTAATATTTGCGTATTGTTGCTCCGCAGCTTCTGTCAAGAACGGCTGAAGCACTGAACAGAAACTACACTCACGACCGCTCGCTGACGAAGGAGAAGGTAGGTCAAGATTTCGTTTAATGATATACTATCTTAGAAAACATCAACTTACTAGCGAAATTTAATGTGAAGGATGAATCACGCAAGGTGATTGGCTAATCGACCAGATGGAGAGGAAGTATTTAACATGGAATTGCATTAGGGCGTATTTAGTGTGGAATTGCACTCAACATGAGCGCGCTCTCCCTCTCAAACTTTCCCGCCAAATAGTTGTGGCTCGCCAGTTGGTTGACAGAGTACTGAAATGGCTTTCGCGAGCGTGAAACTTTCCAGGTTAGCAATAGTTGATTTGAGGTATAGACTCATCATTTTAACTTGCGAGATTCATCCCTGTTATCCGATTCAAGGAAAATTCGCTGCCTGACTCGGGTATTCCACGTTTAATTTCACTCAAAAATCATATTGCAGTCGTCGCTTCGCGAATCGAGCTATAATATCCTCGTCAGTGCAATGATATATTCTACAGAATCGCATAGCAAGGATGAATCACGCAAGCTGATTGGCGAATCGATCAATTGAGGACGAAGTATTTAACGTGGAATTGCACTAGTGCGTATTCAGCATGGAATTGCACTCAACTTGAGCCGCGCGCGCGCCCTC
>JANSTR010149197.1:0-11048 GCA_025434805.1 Antipathozoanthus remengesaui | reverse complement strand
ACGTGTAATTTTCTTTTTATTATATAGACACATCCACAAACAAAAACTACGGAACGCGTCAAGAATGAGCGGGAAAAACATTGGAAGTGGCGTCATCAATATCCTCACTATTGAAGATAAGAAAATATGCTACTCAGATCCCGGATCGTATGAAGAATACGAGTGGCGTATTTCCCAGTTTATTAAAAAAAATAACAATTTCCTGAAATCTGATTGGCTCATTCCACAAGCAGTTTTCCCGTGAATAAGGCAGCAGCACTATCCGATATTGGACACCTTGTTATTGGACAATCGTTGCGCTTGACTGAGCAGCTTATTATTGATTGGCCAAGTTGTTCACTTGGCTTGTTACTAAGACACAGTAAACTGTACATTATTCTCGGAAATTTTATTTTCGGAAAATGAGTTATTTTCGCAAATTGGTATTTTTCATCAAATTTTGTTTATCACTCGAAATGATTACAGACCAAATTGAACTCCAGGCCGTCCTAAAACCATTGTAAAACACTACTGTCTATATAATAAACAAAGATATCAAATGATGCCTTCTCGGATATACAGTTTGTTTTGGCGATTTAAGCATTTGCTCAGCTTCAAAGCTACATAATGTAGTTGCTATTAACCGATCCAGAAACTGGAAATAGGACTGGGTCTGTCCACCCAAACAGGCCCAGAAGGCATTGCTCGACTGAGTGTTTTATACAATCCCGTTATTTTAAGCAATCTTTCGAACGTTTTTTTTTGCACAATAAGTGTGACTTTATTTTACCATTTTACCATAGTTGAGTGGAATGGTTGGGAAGCCCGGCAAACTCCAAAGGCCCTGAAGCGAAACTGGGCTGGATGTTGAGACGGACTGTCACGTGATATTGACAGTACACAATCTTTTGTTTTGTGCCATCTTATATGCAAGTATTTTATACAGTTGGATCTTACTGGCTGAATTGTGGTAATTATGAACCGTGACAGTGCACACACGAAAGAATTCCTTTGAAAACATGAACAAAAAGATGGTACAAAGATAAGGTGTTAGGTTTCCAAACCATTCCACTCTATAAACTATGATTTTACCCAAGAAACAATACGACTAGGAAATACATTACCTGAATCACACCACAGTCTGTAGTCACTGACGACCGTGTATCGTTCACTGATGTAAAATTAGTATTTGTAGCGTTGCTTTCTGGGACCGTTTGGGTGGGCAGTCCCAGTCCTGTTTTCGTTTCTGGATCGGTCAATTAATACCAGCAGTGCATTGAAAATACAAAAAGGTTCAGAATACACATTTCCGTACTTGAGTTGTAGACAAAGCACAGGGTTCAGTTTCTTGTTTTAATACGAGTATTGAAAATTTGAAGATAATGTCTTTGCTACAATTATTGTCACAAGTCGGGTACATTTCCAGTTTATGGCTGCGACCTGCCAAAGATTTGCGTTGCTAGTGAAGTGGCGTATCTCGAGAAAATTGACATTTGAAAAAAAGTAAATGTGATACTTCCCAAGAGTAGGCCTGGTCTACGAAAGCAGACGCATTTTCTCCAGCCGGCGCCATCAGAAACTCAGTTGATTTTTTTAGGCCTGGGACGGCCTTGGCTTGAGATAGCCTGGTGGAGAGGGGGACTGGGAAAGACTTATTTTGGTAGTATTTATCAAGTTTAGTCGCGAAATTCCCGGTGGCGAATTATCGGAGAACTCATCCCAGGGATATTTATACCCGGGACCAATCATCGTATAGCTTATCCCGAAGAGGTATTTATAACCTGGATATATTACTGTTGGACTGGGAAATTCGAATATAATGCTGGATAAGTGCATTCTACTTTATTTCTTATCTTTGTTGAATTTTGCGTCAAACCAAATTATTTTAGAGTTCTTCATTTTTAAAAAATGAAGTTAATAAAGGTTTTTCGGTTTGTTTGTTTTTAATGAAATGTAAATGAAGTTACATGCACTAAAATATACAAACTACGGCTGTTTGTTTAATCTTTTTCTTTTGCGTTGACTGTTTTGGTTGTCCATCTGTCGCTCTTTGTATTCATCAAAGAATGGTACAATTGATACTGTAGTGTACGTAGGGCAGTATGGAAATCGCCTTCTGTTAAACTGTTTCAACGATATTTCAGGCTAATCACATCCGAATAATTACTGAGTTTAAAGTATGATTTTTTTAAATTACTGTTTAAAAAGACAATTAGATTATGAGAAAAAAACCTGCTCTGGATGTGGTATTGCTTTGACTTGAAAATAAAAACAAAAAGCTACCATATATAAATAGCTAATAAGACAGAATTTAAGCGTGCTGTGAGTGCTTGAAAAGGCCTGTTCCCAAATCCTACCGGATATATTATAATCGGGAGTTTCCAACACCTGCAGCTGTAGCCTCGGTAACCAATTATTGATCTCTGCTGAAGTCAAGTTGTCCCTGACAACCAGTATATAATATTGTCACATATATAGCGTGCAAATTAACGTGAAATACATTCGGGGTTCGAACTGCCCTAGTTACGTAGTTTGTGACGCTGCAAGAAATACAAAGTCATGAGTGATTTGATCTGACATGGAGAAATAATGGCAACCAACGGCGGAGCATTTTTACCAGTGTTGAACGAGGACAAATTATACTTCAAGCCCGTAATCTACGCGAGACCAAGCAACGGAACAGAGTTTCACGCGAGCAATACAGAAATCGCACTACCACCGATAACTCGTGAGTTCACCGAAATCATAAATTATCTGGTTTTTCCCCTAAGAAGTGGTTTTATTTACGGTACTTTTCTGTAATGATCTGAAAAGAAAACAACGTTTCAAATACATTTTCCCTAAGTAAAAGAATAAGTTGTTATCATTATTCTCCTCAATGAAACTGGTTTTTGACATTTTAAACACTTGGAAATAAGCACGCTTTCCGTCATTTCGCCGAAAAGTTCAATGTTTACAAAAAGATAAGTCAATTTATATAAAACAAAAACTCGAATTTGTGGCAAGCACTATCTTGATCTCAACGATAGTTTATATCACTCTCTCTCTAAAATTCATGAAAAAATTATTCGATTTTTCGTTAACACTCATGGATATTATTATGCGCGTGAATTCATTGTATAATCCGCTTTGTTTTCAAATGTGTTGAATCTTTATTCAGTTTCGTGTAACTCTATCAATATACTTCGTTTTTCACCCGCTAGAAGCGTTAAGGTTTCAAAAGTTGTTAATTATCCCCTTAATTAATCTTGTTTCTTTATGCAAAAGCTGACAATTGAAGATCCCGGTGAATTCTAAAAAGAAAACGACGGGCACAACGATATGATAAAAAGAAAATGATCGTTTTGCCGAATTACGGCCATTACACAGCTTATCAAAATCTAATCTATCGCACTAGGGAGCCAAATTTTGCCATTCTCGTCTCAAGAGAACACAAGGATTCGAAGCATTATCAAAGCTCGGCGATAAAGTTATTGTCCATAATTGCTGCTCTATACAAAGACTAAAGTCACTCTAAGCGCTGCAAAGTCAAAATCGCCAAAATTCGACAGGTTTTTTCTACAACAAACCATTTTAGTTGCTTTTTCATGTATTTATATACGCTCTCAAAATCTCGTATAATTATTTGAAGCTTTATTTTACGGCACATTTGACATGTATTATCGTCTTCGCAACTCAACTGATTCCGACTGACTTGGCCAGTTTTTCATTTCTACAACACAGCGCGGTAATTACACGTTTATATTCTAACAGCGATGAACGCAAATGTCTTTTTGCTTGGATCAGGAAAACACAGCAGCTATTAGCGATAGGTGTCGGTAGTCGTATATTAACACAATAACAAAATATGTAATTATATACAAGCTGGATATTATATAAAGAGAGGGGATATTCGTTTTTGGTCCTGCATTTGAGATGCCAAAAATAATATTCAAATCCAAACAAACATTTAAAATAGCCAAAACAAATGCAAATGCAAGATAGAGACGCATAATCAGGGCTTGCATTGAGCTACGGTTTAAAAGGAAAGTTTTAGCTTGCATATTTTGTGGTATCTCGAATGTTTTCCCTATAGCTTGAGTTTGGGCCCAGAACGGTTTCTTTCTCGCTTTGTGTATTAAACTGTAATTTCGTAGCTTCCGAAAATCCAATTTGTCAGCTTACAGTGCCGAGTAAAACGTCATTAATATATAAGCTGTAAACGTTTCAAACACATTTGAGTCTTAAAACTTATTGCTTGCTAATGTCTAACAACTTCCGATTAGAATTCCAAATAATTATGCCCTGCGAAAAATGAACTGTAAACAATATAAAAACGTAACAACAGGTACAGTAGAATATTCTTTTAGGAGTCCAAACATATAATAAAATCAACCAAGTTTTGACCAAATAATTTTTCCCGCCGTAAGGGTGGAAGAAAGCAGACCTCGTCCCTTATTGATTTTATTATACGTTTTACCTACCCGCCGACGCAGTCTATAGTTTTTAGAAACTGTTAACTAAGGGAATAGAGTCCGGTCTGCAATCATATAAGTGATAGCAGGATTAGTGACTATTGTACTCTTGTATATTTTCCTCTCTGTGTCAAAATGCCCTTGCAACAACCGCATCTCATTAATTTTTCAACAGCAACAATTAACTACGAGGAACAACCTGGAGCGCATCACCCGAGCCCGCTAGTAAAATGGCAGAACCTGCGGTGTACTCACACAGAGACTGCTCACAACGCTCAGCAACACAAAGTGACCGAATGGCTGGACAGAAACCGGATCCACGTGGTGCGCACACTGCCGCGCTTGGACCCTCTGATACTGGTACATGTGCAGTCCATACTGCCAACTCGTTCCCAGGCTATTTCTTCTCCCAGAAAGGGCCTGGAAACGAGCATGACAGACAGTTCAGCTTTCTTTCAAAATACTTGACAGCCTAATGCCGGACAATAAAGCATTATGGGAAATCCAATATCGCCAAATTCGTCTTCCTTTTTTTATTTTGGTGTCGCTTTTATCTTATAAAGGTACCTGGGGCTGTCGTATGTATCACTGCAGCATTCGAAAATACGAGAAAAACCTTGATTACAGTACGTTGTCTTCTACCCTCTTACGCTTTCTTTTGCTGTTAAATACTACGAACGAGCTGGTTTCTGGGTAAAGAGCACATTAAAGGCCACTTGATAGGCTGAATTGATCGCATAGTAGTGGTGAATCACGCAAGCTGATTGGCAAATCGATCAATTGAGGAATAAGTTTTTAACATGAAATGCACTAGTTCGTATTCAGCGTGGAATTGCACGTGAACCCAACCTGCCGCGCGCACCTCCTCAAATTTCCCCGCCAAATAGTCGTGGCTCCCCTGTCAGTTGATGGAGCATTCAAATGGCTTTCTTGCGCACAGAATTAGCAATAGTCGACCCAGGTTTCACTCATCATTTTGAATTGTGAGATTCATCCCTTCTTTGCTATTCAAGGCAAGTTTACTGCCTGATTCGGGTATTCCACTTTAAATGTCACTCGAAAAATCATATTGCACTCATCGTTTCGCAATTCGTGCGATATGATTTTGAGCTTGGAATACCCTATTCAAGGCAAGGGATTTTCCTATAATGTAGACACATTTCACATTTCGTGTACTTGTGTCAATCCGCAGACCAGCCGAGGAACAAACATGTCAAAGTACATCAACTTGATCTTCCCGCCTCCGTTTGCGGTCCGCTACTATAATGAGACCAAGAGACCTAGACGTCACGTGACGGACTCGTTGCTAGGAGATAGTCAGGTAACCTCAGTCACGTGATCATGTATTATTTTCGTCACGTGAGCATATGTTAACTGTCAAGTGACGACTGTCACACGTCCTGACCAGTACTTTCTGATTTGTTAGGATCAACAAAATGTGAAGGAGTTTTGTCCCCGCTATCTCAGAACTTTAAACCAAGAAAAGGTAAGTATCCTAATTCTGCGATTCATAAGCTTGTAAAGGGAATATGGAATTTGAGAATTACAGGATAAGGCACTTTATGAAAGGTGGTGATAATGATAACTGATGAGAGGTAATGTTAGCCCATATGTAGTGATGATAACTGAAAATGGGTAATGAGAACTAATGACAGCTGATGAGAGGTGATAAAAGCTGAAAACAAGTAATGAGAACTAAAAAGAGGTAATGATAGCTAATGAGATGTGATAACTACTGATGCGATATAATAATAGCTGATAAGAAGCTATGACAGCTGATGAGAGGTAATGAGAGTTAATGAGAGGTGATGACTACTGATGCGATATAATGATAGCTGATAAGAAGCTATGACAGCTGATGAGAGGTAATGATAGCTAAAGAGAGGTGATGACTACTGATGAGATATAATAATAGCCGGATGCGATATAATAATAGCTGATAAGAAGCTATGGCAGCTGATAGAAAAATGATGATAGTTGATAAGACTGGTCAAAGTTGATGAGAAGCAATGAGAAATGATAATAGATAATAGCTTTCTATTGGTAATTAGACGTAATGGGAGGTAACAAAAGCTGATGAGGGGTGATGACAGCTGATGAGAGTTAAACAGGTGATAACTGAGGGAGAAGATAATAGCTGATAGGAAGTAATAAATACTGATGAGATACGATCAGCTTATTGGAGACAGACTGACGAGAAGTGCTGACTTCTGAATAGAGGTAGCAACTGTTGTTGGCAATTAAATACATTATTTGTTTTACAGTCTCTGGTGTCACTTAACACTATTGTACGAGTAGGAGGAGGATATCGGCGAGTATCGTGGAAGGTAAGTCGATCCTTACACAGTACGTAATGGGTGGTTTACACCCCAAAAAATTACTGCCCCAAGTTTGAATTTTGAGATTTTGATTACGTCCTGTGCAGACCACCTATTAGCGCAAATATCATTCAAGATATCTGCAGTTTTTCGCGGACATATATACTTTAATTGTGATTGGATACACTCATACGCCCTTTGTGATTGGTCAAATTCTTTCGTCCACCGAATTTTGCGGAAATTCTACAAGGGAACTATAACTATCTGACGCCGAAAAAGAACAGGCCACTGGTCGAACGGAAGCCTCCTACCTCGTAACTAAACAGTTGTAAATTCAAACACTGACAAGATAACTGTGTCATTCACTTGAGCAGGACACTTTACCGGACTGTCTCTAACCGGTCGACTTCACTGTTTTTGGTTTCTTTACTGCAAACCGACTCGCTAAATGTACGTGTTACAGCTAAGGACATTCCCACTTTTACAGTCGTTTTCGAGCAAAATTGTAAGGTTGGACGGTGGTAAAAAAGGTAAAAAAATGGCTATTTAGTTTATTGTGTGCATAATATTTACGATATGTCGCTTTATTTAACGTACAGTGTTATTTTATTGCTTTGTAGCGCAAATGGCGAGTTGAAACAAAAAACAACTAGTTCGACATGTTGCGTACAAAACTTATGATTTACTTGGGCCATAAAATAAAATCTACTTGTATCGGTATGTTATTTACATACATTATTTACTGTTTCTACTTATTTTTGCAAATTTCAAATATGAACATAACTGATAAGTGGGGATTGCCTAATAGTCATTGCATGCAAAACTGATTGCATTCACATTGTATATAATATATTGCATCGATTCACATACTAATTTCCGTTTCCAGCCAGTTTGTGCTAGTGGACATTACGTGTACTAAGTGCTATATTAGAAACATTCCCAAAATTTTTAAAACTCGGTCTTAGCTCCAAAGTTAGACGTTCTTAGTGTTTTTCTGTTTATTGTAGTTCGTGCTTTTGTGTCATTTAAAAAGATCAAATGACAGATGTTCCAAATTTTTCAGGTAAAAGTAGAAATCAGGAGATCTTGTCCTTACTAACGAATCCTTAAAATATTTTTGAATTGTAATTTTGTTTTTTTGAGTAAATGCAGCTTAAAATATGGAGAAATCTTCGGAAGGTGCTCGGGTTGTTGTCGGTAAATCTTCGGGTCGCAAGGTTAATGACGTCAGAGAAGGGGTACGGAAATATGAGCTTTTGAGGTTTGGCGGTATATTTGTATTGCTCGAGGCAAATGTATTTATTGATTGAAATTATGCCTTAGGTTAACTGCAGCAATGAATCTAAAGATAATGTTAGTCTCTTTTGATTTCCATTGAACAATCAAAGTTGTTGGAGCGATGGCTCATAGCTATGAAACGGATCGAAGAAGGTGAAAAAAGCAAGAGATTTTTGCGACCGACAGAGAACTCGCAAATCTGTTCCAATCATTTCAGGAACAACTGTTTTAATCAGAGCATTGATGTTCTCAGAAAACATTAGTTGGCCTATAAAATGGCTCGTGCTTAAAGGAGATGCTGTTCCTTCGCTGTGAATCATGAATATATACTATGTCTATTGAATCATGAATATATACTATGTCTATTCATTGTGCTTTTACTTTCTGTCTTCGGCAGGTGGGGGATGTACTGCCGTGCAGAGGGGCATCAAGACGAAAATTACTCTCACTCCTCAAATGCTCCGTCTGTCGTGAAGACATGGCCAAACCAGAACAAGTCATAGAAAGTAACGGAAGGTTAAAGACTGTGTTCGCTATTCCAAGATATTGCCCTCACTGTGGGGCAAAGAATTTGATATCGGCAAGCTCGAGTGGATCACGAAATTTAGATTCGGAGTTTGAGTCTAAGAACGTTTATGAGAAAGTTAAGCAAAGGCGCCAGCAAATAGATTCTTCTACAGATTTTGGTGGTAAGAAATCTAGGAGAAAGAGAGATAAAACGAAAAGCACTGGGGCCAAGCATGGCCATGATAGTTACGATAGCATTGAGGACTGGCGAGATGACGTGAACAGTTTCCGACACTTTGTGTCTGAGGAGGATCTCCATCGAGCCCGCGATACCCCGGGCAAGTGGAATTATGCAGAGAAAGAGAGAACAGAAACCATTGGAAAAGAGGACAGTGCATTCTTAACTCAAGCAACCACGCTGTCTACACCACAGCTGGCGGACTCGTTGAGTCATGAGAGTGGTAGATATTCAAAATCGGGTATTCAATCTCGCGTTTGTCAGTTGTCTGCCGGATCAGGCGATACTGCTCAGTATATGTCTCACGACCAGCCCTCATCACGTGATCTTGACAATCGTAACGATTTGGGAAAGGACGTATCTTCAGGGAAGAAAAGAGTGCAACAAAGAGAACGTGACAGAAGGAAATGTAGTTCTGAGAATTCCTTCTCGGACAGCTCTCGGTCTTCCAAAACAGACATCGAACAGAACAAAAGTGGAGAAACTTCCGCTAGGTCCAGGAAAAGTAAAACTCGCGGTCGACAGCTGCCAAAGGAGTCCAGTGAGAGTCAAATGCAGACCTACATTAGCGTTGAAAATCTTGTAAGTAACAACGAATATATTTGTAAATCTCATCTTAGCCAAAATAATAGATCTGAAACACTTTTCGAGCAAATAATTATACAATAAACCTTTCTCAGTCGATGAATTAAATAGGAGTGTTTTATATTTGTCAAAACTCCAGCGCCGTAGGCAACGGGGAACGGGGGTGACGACCCCCTTAAGCAAAATAGACAAGAAATAAAGAGGAGTAAAGAAGGAAGCGAACGTACCTCCATGCAATTGTACCCTAACAACCCGGTAACTGAGAGGCTAATTCCACACAACATTTTTGACGATTTCCAGCCATCATACTATGTTGTCTGAGGACATTCATCCAGGAAATTCAACAGGGGCATGCGCAGTACCGCGCGGGCCAGATTCTTGTACTGTGCCAAATTTCCATTTAATTTCCACTCCCTTCTCCTCGTACTACAAAACGAGGTCTGGGGACGATATTGATGGAAACGTTTCGAGCTGTTCTCTGTTAATTATAAATGAGATAAAATGTTATCTTGATTTTGATTGGATGACACACTGGTAACCATAGTAATGTTATATCTGCACACGTGAAGAGATATGATATATATGAGCAGATCAGAGAGGAAAAAAGAGAAATCCTAGTATTTTACCTAAATTACTAATGAGCTTCAGGTATAAGTCGATGCTTTGTTTTGTTTTCAGTCGAAAATATTCTATGTTCGACTTTCTCTTTATTAATTAAAAATACTATTGTTTTCTTTATGCTGAGACGATTTGTTATTGCTATTATCATTATTCTCAGAGAAATAATGTTATATGTTATGTGTTTGAAGCTCTAAAATTTGTAAACCACTTCGATGCGGATGATATATCAGTCTTAACCTTGAACAGGCAGAAGATTTTCAGAAAGAAGAGCCTGTGTCCCAATATTACGACGGATATCTAGCGGACAGCGAAGACGAAGAACAAAGTACACAGTTGGCTCAAGGGAATTGGGGAGATGATAGTCTTCAGGCATTACAGAAGAAGCTAATTGATGTTAAAGCCAACACTATTCTTTATCGCAAGATGGATGCGCGAAGTGATAGGAGCAGGAAAGCAAAAAGCGCAGACGCACAAATGCATAGCAGTATAGCCAGGCCTGCTAGCAAACACAGTAGGCCTGCAAGTGCAAGCACTTCCGCAAACCATCGGAAGCTTTATGATTTTGGAAGCTCGTGGGACAGTTCTGACACGCTTCATGTGCGATCTTACAGCTACAGTACCCATAGTGACTGCCTCACATCCGAGGAAAACACTCCTGAAAGATTTCTCACAAGGAAAGCGTATAGCGCCCACCACTTACAAATGAAGAGACATTCTTCACCTGGGAAAGGCTCCTTTAAAGGTGATAGCCGAGGGAGTAGCAATCATAAGGAACCTGTTGAGAATCAAGAGAACTCTAGTAAGACTCCCCATTCTAGTCAAAGAATCTTGGAGAAGAAGAACAAGAAACGAGTGTTGCATAAAAAGAGCAGTCGGCGCTTTCATCGCGATGGGACTGGTAACGAAGGTATGTACTGCGCACGCTCTACGTGGACTCAAACTAAACATGGCCCACTGCATGTAGTTAAATTCAGAATGCTTGAGGTGGGGGGGGGGGGGGGGTGGAGTGTGGGGGGAAGTGGGGATAAGCGGGGGGGTGGAGGGGTGGGTGAAGATCGGAAGAGCACA
>JANSTR010149186.1:0-11048 GCA_025434805.1 Antipathozoanthus remengesaui | reverse complement strand
ATATGATATGATATGATATGATATGATATGATATGATATGATATATGATATGATATGATATGATATGATATGATATGGTATGGAAGATGATATAATACGATATGAAGCAACTCAAAATAAGTTATACTCCGCTATGATATGGAAGATGATATGATACGCTACGACACGAGATATATAAGGCCAAATAATTTTCGGACCATTGAGGAAAGTAGGACCAAAGTCAACCTTCCGTGTTTACAGCATATTTGCGATGTGAATTAAGAGTTCGTTGTGCATTCAATCAATCAACCAATCAATCCATCCATCCATCCATCCATCCATCAATCAATCAATCAATAATTTATTTATAAACGTATCGCCCAGCTGGAAAGCTCGTTCAAAATACGAACGTGACTTACAATTACATAGTACAGTAATATATACAGAGACTATATAAAAGGAAAAAAAACCTAATTACAAGTCCAAAAATTATCAGGTATACATACTAGTTGTACATTCACTCTAGTTTGTCAATTCAGGTTAAAAAAACTAGTATTTCCCCGGGTTTGTTTCACAGACATTAATTTACCAGATCTGTTTTAACACTTCGCACTAATATTTACACATGCATCAAAAGCACGTACCGCAGAAGTTACCTTGTTGCTGATAGGCTGCTGCGAGTGTGCCTTGGCACCTTTCTCCTGGATGCTCGAGATATTTGGGAAGTAAATAATGCTGTTGATAGGTCATATTGCGTGTGCGGTTGTTCCACACAAGGTAAACAGGAAGCTCTCCCGGTAGTAAATTGTTTTCCATTGCACGGACGTTCTTCAAAGAGCACAAATCGCAAGAACAGGAGTCGCTGAAAAATACCAAACCAGTCACAGAGCTGATCAGTCTAAAGTCGGCTCCACACTAGCAAGTTTTCCTTGGCAAGTTTTCCTTAACAAATTTTATTTGCTCGTGTGGACGATAACAACAAAAGCCGAATCCACATGGGCAAGTTTTCCTTGACAGGTTTTATTTGCTCGTGTGGACGATAACAACAAAAGCCCAATCCACACGACCAAGTTTTCCTTGACAGGTTTTATTTGCTCGTGTGGACGATAACAACAAAAGTCGATTCCACACTAGCAGGTTTTCCTAAACAGGTTTTATATGTTCGTGTAGATAAACCATAGGCCCCACGATTCCTTGTCAAGTTTTCCTTGTTGCACGTCCACACGAAGAAGTAGTTTCGCAACTTGGTAATTTTTCCTTGACAAGTCTCCTTCTTCAAAAACTAGCACGAAACTAGCACACCAGTTCTTGAACAAGGAGACTTGCTTGTATGGAGCCGGGTCAAGTTGTCTAATGCCTCTCAAAACACACCATAGTCATTTCATCAATATGCCGTGGATTTAGTCATAACCTCAAGAAATACTCAGGATTACACGGGTAACAGAAAAATGGCTTTTGATATAGATACGAGACAATTTTATGGAACATGCAATTTAAAGAGCGAATCTTTCAACTTATGAACATCAACCAAACATTCCAATCACAGGTTGCCTATCAAGGCCTCATGGAATTGTGGGTTTTCAAAAGTGATTAAATAATTTCTAGAAGGCACGTTCTTGTATTGAAATTTTGTTTATTGGCCTTCTGTTGTATCACAACGCACAATTCCTTTCGGTCTGGGTATAGATTAAAATAGCTGTATGGGCTTCGCGCCAGGTCACCGAAGAGTGGTCCAATCTACGGTCAGCAATGTATTTATGTTCTTTCCTGCATAAACTTCCGTTCTCGTATTACCTATTACTACGTATACCTACATATTACCTACGTATTATTATCTTAGGGTAGCATATTCACAGAGGCGTTTGAAATTCACATCCTAGCAAGCAACGGTAGTTACTGTTTGCAAGTTTAAACAAGTGGATAAAACACAAGGTCGGGTGTGATCGTTCGAATCGAAGCTTTTGATGTAATCACTTCCTTTCTGAATCATTTGAGTATCCAATTTAGTGCTGCGGCAGGTATTTACGCATTCAGCTGAACGAAATTTTCATTGCATTAATTGATAGATGGATTTCGCATTGCTAATTAAATATTTCATTAATACAATCACAGTGCACTGAAATATGAACACTGAATTTAGACTAGAGTCGCAACTAAGGCCTCGTCCACACGGATAAGATATTTTTGAATCCACAACTTTTCCTTTTCGGATTCAAAAAAATCTCCGTCCACACGTAGCGTATTCAAATTGAATTTGCCCGTCCACACAAATGGATGGTATGCGGATTCACTCTAGTACCCAGGGCGTTTTTACGTTTTTCCATCATATTGATGAATGTTTTATTGCTTGTTAAGAGGCTGGAAATTACTTTCTACGTCATCGTATTCGAAAATATCCGGATTCACCGTCCACACGGATTCGGATTCGTTGCGTATTTATTATTTACCACTCTGGAGAGTGCATTCAAAAGTTTCGGATTCACAGCCGATAGCTGTATGCGGAAAGAAAAAGTTGCGAATTCCAAAAAATTCGTATCCGTGTGGACGGGGCCTAAATTAAGATGTATTCAGCCGATATTTGAAATATGTCCACCAAATGATTCGGATATTGAATTTAGATTAGAGTCGCAACTAACACAAGATCCATTTCTGATCCGAAATGGCTCATGAGAGCCATCAGCGCTTATCCCTGGTTTCTGTAGTGTTAAGCAAATGAGAGTACAAGCATGCCCCCCCTGAACAAGACATTAATCCATCACTAGATAGCTCCCAGCAGAAGCTGGTACTCATATATATAGCTGCGTGGTCAGGAGAAAGTGTCTTGCTCAAGAACACAACATAGGGCTCTGGTCGTGATTTGAACATACAAGTCAGACATGTTGACTACTTGACAACTTCCGAGTCGAGTCTGCCTCAAAACATTGCCTTCATTATAGTTAACCCTTTCAGCCATAGCCAGTTTATCAGCACATATCTTCTCCTTACATTTTCTACACAGAATATATTGTTTGATTATGAGAATAAAGCAATTGGTCAAAGACATCAAACTATCTATGATGAAAAGAAAAATTCTCCCAACCTGTTTATAAGAAAGCTCTGGGAACAGTTTAGGAGAATTTAGCAACACACCAATTGTCGTGTTTGGGGCTGAAAGGGTTAATTTTGATCTTATAGCAGTGCGTAAAGCCGGTGTAAAGCCTGTTTCATAATTCAAATGTAAGTTCTTGGAAGGGCAGTGGTCGAGCGGCCAACGTGTATGACTCGTACTTCAGTAGCAGAATTGTCGTGAGTTCAACCCTTTACTGACAGTTGACTCAGCTGCATAAATGAGTAGCAGGTTCTGCTGAGAGCAAGCCGGGCTGTGATGGCTTAGTGTCTCGTCCAGGAGGGGTGATGCACTCTTATCCTGGTTTAACACTACGGAAATCGGAGATAAGCGGTGGCCCTATAAACCCGACTTGGCCCGGAAATGACTGATCGACTGATCTGTAGTAGTGAGTCGAGTGGAGACAGTCAGGGGAAAGAATGGATAACTATAAACTGCATAGTATCCAAGGACAGAACGAAAACTGCTAATGATATACTATATAAATATCAATGCATTAAATCTTAATTTGAACATGTGTATGGGCCATGGGTGCAAACAGAATTCACCAACCACAGTAACTAGATGCGCCTTGAAATAGGTGACAACGATTTGTACAAGTAAGTCAATAAATACAATCTGTGAAAAAACATATTTATATATAAACTGGAAGTTATTCATTATAAGAAGAAAGGCAATGTTTGCTCGATATATCATTTTCCAGTGACGTGGAAAAGTATGGAGAAGATCAATTATAATATAGATACTGTTGAATATCGGTGTTATTATTTTGGCACAGCACGGTGTTACGCCGACTAATCGGATATATCGTTCAATTGGTTTTGATTATAGGACGGTTGTTGCAACAAAAGTTTGTATGTGCGTTCGTTTCTCGTTGTGATTCAATTACTTCGTACTCACATGTGGGCTCGGTGTATTTGGTTGTGAAAAAAGAGCAGCGATCTTGTTTTTTCAGCTCATTTTCTTCAAATATCTTTTTAATGATAAACAACAACATACGAATTCCCGAAGATAGATACGTCTTTACTTTCCGTTGATGTACTTTACCCCATACGTCCACGCACAAAGCAAAGCTTTCCCATGCATGCTATTTCTACATCGTGTATACAACGTAAAGAAGAGGTAGGTAGAATTACAAAAGTTATAAACATTAGATTTCTTTGCTTTGATTCTCAAATCTATATCATGCTCTGTCGCTTTATTCAAGTGTTGGGTTGCGATTTTTGACTGTGCAGACTAAAACAACACGGCTCCTCGTTTTCCTTATCTACAAAGTCGTAGACTGAACGATGATGATCATGTGTTCATCAACTAGCGTTTGAACAGTTTTAAGGAAAACGATCAACAACATAAATACTTGCATTTTGTTCCTCTCCACTAGCGGAAAGGTTTGGTATTATTTGAAAATAAATGTTGTAGACCTCCGAAACAATCCGTTGAACATATTGCGAATATTATAAACAGTACACTACCTTTATCATGAAAACAAATGCTCAATTACGGTTAAGGAGGGGCATATATTCTGTATAGCGATTGACTAGCAATGAATTCTTGTCGGGTCACAAATTTCTCACCGTGTAGATATTCAAACTTTACATTTAGGAAACATAAATATAATATATGAACGTAAAAAATGAAAAGAAAAATTCAAACCCCATAGAAGGTGAAGCGGAGACATTTATGGGCGCTTCTCCAGAAACTGAGCTAAAAGGCAGCGGTTGCGGCGCAACGGTACCTTTTGCAGAAGCATTACACACGTGTATCCAACTGTTTTGTTCGCCCACGAAATAGGTTTTTGATTAAAAGAAAATCCGGTTGGTTTTCTCAGCCATCACGAATTAGGCATAATTCTTTCACCGGATCAACGATGTTGCTCTAAGGACAACTCTTACGAAATACTGATACTATCATTTTCAAGAATACAAACCAAGAACGCATAGGACTTTCAACTTCTAATTGTTTCAGTTTTTTTCAATAAAAAAGCAACTATATATTCAGGTTTGCTGACCGAGGGCACGCAACCGATATTTTCAACCAAGGGTAATTAAATGTTCCGACCTTTTATAGGTTGCAAAAACGACATTATCCAGTGGTGACGTTTTGAATTGAAGTGAGCTTATATCAGCTAGTACGTATCTGATATTTCATATTCAGATTTGGCACAACAATCACGAGAATGATGTGACAGAATCGAATACGTGTGCAGCGGCCAAATCATTTACAAAGTTTTAACAAAGCCCAGCAAATCGCCAATTTAACCCGTTTGTAATAATTAATGTAGCCAAACGTTTTTGTTGGCACAAATTTGTTGATTAACGCGATGCGAGCGAAGTGCTTGACCATAAATTAATACTTTGGCAACTTCAAATCAACACACCCTGATAGCCCTGAAAGATTGCAGGAGAACTTAAACAACATGCAGATCCCTGAAACATAAAAAAGCCAAATCTTTACTGGCACTGGGTCCAAACGTTCAGTTTATGTTTTTTCATGTCACATGCAATCAAGAATGGTGTCAGTGGTTACAGTACTAAATACGTGGAATAATCTCCACGCCGACGCTTATTTTTCTTTGTATTGTGAGAGAGAAACAGTGAGAGGTACGTAAACTTCAAAATACAACTTCAATAACAGAAAAAGGGTTATATACACCTCCTATTAACCGAGTGCGAGGTCGGTACGGTAAGTTATGGACCGAGTTTTTTCTCTTGCTTTATAGCCCAAACACCAAGCACTTGGGCCATGAAAATAAGGAAGGACAAAAACGAGGTCGAGGATTCGATCCTTATCTTACCGTACGGAAAGGGCAAACGACGCTAATAAGATATTTATTATATGGCGTTGCTGAAAAATGTAAAGAAAGTTTGAAACTTGAGGCCGTTCGAGATGAGTTTAGGAGGTCCGTACGGCAACTTACGGACCTGAAATTGACCAATAACAGCGTGCGAAACCAGACAGAGTCAAGCGATTTTCTACTGTTTTTAAAAGTGCTTATATAACTCAACATAGCAAGCCGGTGACTAAGACATTATTGAGTTTGTAGTCAATGAAGGCACGGTGTACCGGTGCGCCTGTGTATAATAAAAAAATTAACGCTGCAAAATAAATTTTTAAAACTAGATAGAATTTAAATCTCCATGCAAGCGATCACACCGTACACAATGTATTGTTTGTAATTTAATAAACTATAAATAATCACAAACTTAAAGAGCAGGGAAATGTTATCAAACAACGTTTTGGATACGCGTGTTATTACTTCCGTTCCGGCTTAAATCCTGGAAATTTTATACATACTTGTGTGAATTCTAAATTTATGTAATTGTTTATTGGTTTTAACCAAACAGATGAATAGCACTTTTTGCGCGCTCCGATTGGTTCAATAATCAGTGAATATCCTTCGGTCACGCATCCGTGGAAGGAAAAAAATAGTGTCTCGTTTTGCTTTCCTTTTGGGACATGAAATTTCGAACATAAATGTGGAAGGAACCTTGTTTGCTTTTAAAATACTAAAACCTTCGCGGCTCGGTAAATATGCATCACTGGGATAATTCTTGAACAGGAAGTTCCAGTATAACAGAGATAGTTCCTCCCTTGTCACCATTTGAAATTCAAAATGCCTGAACAGTAGACAAACGCGTGTCGCAGACGTATTCGCTGGACTCTAGACCAAATAAACACATGAAAAGTCAGTGAACGGAAGTAAGCTGCAAACAGTCCTGTTACAACTAGTATTTGTTGGTCCCCGTTATGCGCGCTTACTTTCACATTTACATTTATAGTCCAAGTATTGCACGCTATAACATCTGTGACAGAGGTGGCTGGTAGCTGATTGGCGAATGAACCGAACAATGGCCTGACCAGTTTATACCAGAACTTCTTGTTTAATTATGACAGCACTGATTATTCTCGCCGGTTGTTCAGTGAAAATGATTCTCCTTGTACTATTCTCAGAAATTATTATTGTTAAAAAGATCTAAAAGTGCATCTTGAGCAACATTTTTCTGCACTGAACTACACACTGACTATTACAGCCGAAAAGAACTGAAGGACGAAATAGATACAATGCCAGGATACATTTCCATATATGCACCACTGGAGTCTCAGTTAGTTCTATTCTGCTTCAAAATATTTCCATTTTCTCGCCTATTTTAAATGCACCTTGTCTTCTCACGATTATTGAGGTCGGTCTTTTAAAAGGTGAAAAGACGGCGTCCCATGTCTTGACCTCTGTCCATATTCATAACTTACGATCGAGAGTGTCTTTATATTGCTTTTACAGGTCAAACAATTAGGTTTTTTAATTGCAAATTGAGGTTTTAATAGACGTTTTGTTCCTGCCATTGCGATTCCAGTTTATCTCGACTGGATTCAATAAGAGTTACAAACAAAGAGCGATCGCATTCCTGAAGATAAGGTCGATAACGGAAAAAGTCATCAGAGGGGATAAAGTTTTTAGAGGGGAAAGCAGTATAACAACCATATATATATTTTAAAAACAGGAAGTTCCATGCGGTATAAAAAGCTCCTCTCTATTTTCTCACCTTGGAAATGTAAATTTGAAATTCAAAATACACTAAACAGACGCGTGTTGCAGAGCTTATTTTCATTAGACTCTCAATGTTGAAGACAGAAACCAAATATACACGAGAAACGTGAACAGAAGGAAGCAACAAATACTTTTGATACAACATGTATTTGTTAGCCTTAGAAACACACTTGCTTCCACATTTCTCTTCCATGCTATTATTACTCACTCGACGGTGGCTGATTGGTGAATGCACCGAACAATGGCCTCACCAGTCCTTTTTATACCAGGTCTTGTCGTTTAAATGAGATGCTTATTATTACTACAATTATTATTATTATTACTACTACTACTATTATTATTATTATTACTATCACTATCACTATCACTATCATTATCATTATCACTATCACTATCATTATCACTATCACTATCACTATCACTATCACTATCACTATCACTATCACTATCATTATCATTATCATTATTATTATTATTATTATTATTATTATTATTATTAATATATATTGAGGTCATCGTTTCATAGAGGTTCGGAATATTTATCAGTAAGCCTCACTCTAGCATTTGTTGAAAAATCTATTTACATGATTGCCGCGGACTTTGAGTTATCAACGGCAGTTACAAAGATGGGAAATAACAATCGCTCCGAGTTAGCGGGATTACGAGTTATCGGGGTTTCAAGTCATTGGGCTTTCGAGTTATCAGGGTTTTGAGTTATCAGGGTTTTGAGTTATCGGGCTTTTGAATTATCGGCTTAACTATAAACTTGTTGTTCGGTTTCCTTCCTGAAAATACTCAGATCAGTTTCTCAGCTGTTCGTTGTTTTTGCTGCGCCATTTTTAATCGCTGACTTGTCAACTAATACTGATAAGTGATATTTGATAAGCGTTTTACGAGTTTCCGTTCCAGCTATCTTGGAACAGGAACGGATCAATGTTTGGCGTCGCGATATATCAAAACACGACAGGCGGACAAACAAACCATTTCTCTCTGGCACTGGACTCACAAACAACTCCTAAATCAGTCCAGGTTTTTGTCCAGGTTGTATAAAGGTCGTGGGAAACTACAAATGGGATTGAAACAGGCACCAATATAACATGATCTAAACTATTGTCTAAACTCCGATCGGAACAAGAGAAAGTTCTTTCTTCTAAGGTACGTCAGCGATGTGGTAACAGCTTTTACAACGGGAAGTGGTAAAAACATGCAGGTAAACCAGTTTATCAACTATTCGTCACGCATAAAGCAAAACTTCGAAGAAGTCGATGAAGTTGAAAGTCCAAATATTGAGGTCTGGAGCGAGTTTTTGCTCGCCTATAGCGAAATTGAAGTTCCTTTTTTCATATACAATTGAAAATTCGAGTGTAGGACTTTTCTAGTTTGCGTTCTAGAAAAGACATTGGTCTGCTTTTCAATTCTAGTAAGTGTACATGTATAGCATCGTTAGAAAATGCCACTCTATTTGCAGAATTAAAGAAGATCGATATGTTTTGCGGGGATCAATGACCAGCCTCAACGAAGGATTTATAGATAATGGAGTTTAAAATCGGTTACGTGTCGGTAATATGATATGTTTACCTTTTCTGCCTCGTACTTCCTCATTCTGAGAGAGTGAAAATATCTCATAAATTTAAAAATCGCCCAGTGCAGAGTGGTGTTCGATTTGCGATTGGGAATGCCAGCCGAAGCATCGGATTGGTGTCCGACTCGACAGTTACCCACAAATATCTCTGTTATTAAAATTTTAATAATTATTAAAATTTTAAATACTTCCTATTAGTAAGGCAGTATCTCTACCATTTCAAACGGTAATACGAAGAAGCTCGTAACCGGTCGCACGGCAGCTAGACTTTCTCGTTCGCTCCCGGCTTCCAGTTTTAATATAAAACAATTCTGTGTTCTGGTCGGTGTTCCCAGTCCGGCTACTCACTCACTTTTTAGTTTTTTGTTCTCTGATTGTGTGGCAAGTCACCGCCGCTGATTTTGTACTTAACACAAGTTTACATTTATAATTATAGTTGCTGATAAAATCGCTAGGTGCGCACAGTCTCCACTAAAATACTGAAACATTAGGACTTATTGGAGCCGAAATCAATTGGTGAATTGCACACATTTTAGGTATCCTACTGATGATCAGTTACTGATTTGTGTTTTATTTCAGGAACATGTATGTAATTGTATTACTAATAGATATTAGTATTACCTTGGAAATTTTAAAATACATGTTACTTTGAAAACCGGATTTGACACAGGTACATTTAGAAGTATTACAAACAAAAATAACTCTACTCATTACGATATTAGTTTTCAAAGAGAGAATATTCAAAAACAGGTTATTTCGAGGTCTTTCGAAACATGTTCAGTTTCATATAAATATGAGAGAACGCGAAAGCAATATATATACATAAACAATCTCTGTTACTAAGTGTTAGCGTCCATACCTCAAATGTAAATCTTTCGGATCCAGTCGAAAATCGCTTTCATCCTTCGACCAACGGTTTCCTTTCTTAAAACTATTATTTAATAACTGTTGGCAAAAATTTGGGAAGCGCAAACATGGCGAGTGTTTTCAACTAACGCGATACAGGCGTGAGCATATTTGTCGAATACATAAAATGAATCCGCGCGCATTTTGCATGTTTGTATGATTCGCTATCCCAGAATAGTTTTGCAAAAGTTGTAATCGCGGCTAATTCACCTGCCAATGGAAAATATTTGAAACATACTAGTAACCCGGAAGGGTGGGATTTAAGTCTCCTCCGGTTTACCAGAAGGCCAAAGCTGACCTTCCCTGACGGTGCTCAAAGGGCCTACTTAAGGCCGCTACATGTACACACTAGACGAATTTCTGTCGCAAGACCCACGATTTTTTGTCGGCCGACGAAATGTCTTGATCGTAGCTCACCACACACTGCCCGATTTTTTTATCATAAGACTACAAGTTTTTACCATATCCGCCATATTGAATTATATTTGCGGCGTGATCATGTCACAAATACTGCTTCGCTATTGGTTGAACCGTGTTTGTGCCACACACTAGAGAACTTTTGTACAGTTACATTAGCAAACTCGTTGTCGACAGTACGAGATTTCTTGCAAAAGTCGTCCTCTCGACTACAAGTTTGCTAATAGGGAATTTAAACAATGAGGACGGGAACGTCAACGGCTGCTGGATTTTTAAGTTCCCGGTTTGTTTTTCTTGTTCATAAATTTCCTTTTTATTCTTTAATTATTATCAATATACGCGGCCAAATCGAAAACCGCCCTATCAAAAACCCGCGCTTTGCGGGCTGCAAATGATTCCTATCGGGCTGTTAATACATTATCGGCCCTGCAGCTAATTGATTGACGGCTCATCATCCGATTAATTTCAACCAATCAGGATACGTCGCTGAGGCAGGAAACCCATTTAGCTGC
>JANSTR010149175.1:0-11048 GCA_025434805.1 Antipathozoanthus remengesaui | reverse complement strand
CCCCCCCCCTCGGCCCGCCGGGTGAAGGGCACGTGGAGTTTAAAAATAGATATGGGGTCAGTATCTCTTCACAGTTCTGAAAAATTGGGGGTGGGAGTACGGGGCAAGGCCCCCAACCTTTCCCCATTGCGGCCCCTGCTATCAAAGGTAAATTGTGAATGTTCTGGTCTGGAAAACTGACAAATTGCTTACTCGCGCCATCAAAATGGAAGTTTTTAGAACCTGCTGATTCCCGTTTTGTAAGCCTAGTTCTCATATTATCGTCCAAGTCGTCGGAGTTATTTAAAAAATTTCTCAGAGGACCCAGTTGATTATATGACTATGTGAACACTAGTGAAATGATCTGAGACGATAGGAAACAGCTGGGACGACTGAGGCAATCATGACCGTTTGGATAAAATGGTGTTCTATCTTGATGACAGGGACGACCGTGAAAATTTATAAACGATCATATGAGAACTACTCTGCAGCAATTGGGACGAGCGAGACCGAGCCTGCATGGCTCGGTGTTCTGGTCAGCAGCGTGGAGTAAGCGAAGCTCATTCTCCCCATTCCTCTCGCAGCTCGTAAGAACGCCGAGCCACGCAGGCTAGTGACACCCCAAATCAATGCCACAATGCTGATTTTTTATTTTAAAAAGCTGCTAATCAAACACTTAGCGTGACACTTGACTTTGAAAAAACTATTTTTCGCCTACATAAAGACATTGTACTAATTTTCGATAAGTTTCAAACTGTTTTTAACTTTATTTTATTTTTTCGTGAAACCGTAAATCTTCCCTTTCGCGACATCTCTTTCGCTTATTTTGTGCAAAATTGTGTAAGTGGCCACCATTCCGTCAAAATGTTGTCAACTGAGCTGTAACTCAGATGACCGAGAACTGTGTAAATCGCCCCTATAATGTCGGTCGTTTCAACAGTTGATGTGAAGCAACTCGGACTGGGCATGGGGCGCTTATATGAAAAACAGGCTTTTAATATTGAGCTCGAAGTGACGTATTAATACATAACCTTTTCTATTGCGTTCTTTTCTCCGATTTCCTGAACAGCAACGACGCTGATTCTGTGGAGAAATGTAAAAGAAATAAGGACACCAAAAGCTCATTCGGCAGGACTCAAAACCCGGGGGTACTGTCCACAATTGGCAACACGGGTATGTGGTGCCCTTTAGGGTACTCGGTTTTCGGGCCGATTTGGTCTGACATAGGGTATAAATTTTCGCTGTTTATTCTCGAAAAGGGTATCGGTTTTAGGAGAATTTTGCTGCCATAAAAAGTTCTTTCTTTTATCTGAAACCACACGCTCGCGATGATTTCCCGTAGACGCTCACCATCGCTAGTCTCGAAACAACTGCTGGTTGGCAGTTGGCCGCCTCGGCAAAATTTACTGAGAATTTTTATAAGACCGGCATCCCCGCCCCAAAATGTTGGGACCCCCGGATAAATGCATAAGATTATATTAAGAATATTTTAAGAACATTTAAGTTTACAATCCCCAACATAACATGTATGAAAAAGAGTACCGCTTGAAAGTTGCTGTTTTTACTCATTGTACATAATAGTAAAAAATGACATGACATTCAATTCCGCTGGCATTTTGCAATCTGTGAATATTCTCCTCTTTTTAAATTCGCAACGAACTATTCTGAACAAATGCCAGAGAAAGCCGTCTGAATCCACGTGTTAATTTATTCTATATATCTGCATTTTATTCAGACATCATGAGAAATTTTAACTATCTTGGGATTAATTTTAGACGACATGTCCGTTTGGATTTCTGAAACCGAACAGCGAATTGTTTAAAACATGCATAATCAAAATGAAAAGAGTAGTGAGTTATAACAGTGCAAATGATAATCACCCAATAGTATACTTAGTTTTAAAAACTCAGAAACTGTGGTCAATGGATTTTTATTCATTTTGTATAATAAAGCATTTCAAAAGCACTAGCAGTAGTTCTGAATACCTTTTTGAAGTTTGATTATTCACCTATGAATAGTAAATATATAAGTGATAATTTAATACATCTATTTTAGCACCTGTTCAGGCTCCAATTTTACTACCTAGCACTTCAAACGTAGTACTAGAATACAATAGATCGTGAAAGAGAGTTAAGCAAAGCATGACAGTGCACTTGCGCTCGCTTTTCCGTTTTTTAGGCTCTCGCGCAATGGGAAACAACGGGTGCACATATGCACATATATGTATAATGTAAATCTGGATTGCTTCGACTTACTTGTTTTCCAATATGGCTCTGCAGATCACATCTTTGACACCAACATTAGCTGCTTTTGCTGAAGAGAAACACTTCAAATTCCACGA
Source organism: Antipathozoanthus remengesaui (assembly GCA_025434805.1). NCBI lineage: Eukaryota > Metazoa > Cnidaria > Anthozoa > Zoantharia > Parazoanthidae > Antipathozoanthus > Antipathozoanthus remengesaui. Next base: position 8,728 of record JANSTR010149175.1, on the reverse strand, counting down.
GGCCAGGCGTACGACCTCTCGCCCTTTAAACTTGATCCCCGCACCACCTCCGAGAACTTGTGAATGTAGTTGACCTATCTCTGGGGCTTTGCCCAGCTGAACCTCTGGAGAAATTTTTTTGAGAGTGTTTTGGGTGATACCTCTCACCAACATAAGATCATCTACCGTTTTGAAAGCTCCACATTTTTTCCTGTAATCGAAAATTCGCTTGGCCAGAGTTGGTCCAACACCGGTGAGATCTTCGAGACGTTCTTTGGACGCGTGGTTTATGTCGATTAGATCGCGTTTGCGTTTCGCGTCGACACCTTGCTTTTCAGATACTCTTTCCAGGACGAGTTCTCCCTTTGCGTTTTCCTTAACTATGACCTTTCTTCCTTTTTCAGCCTCGACCTCGCATTTTATATCTCGACAGAGGCCTTGTGCAGCAGCCACAAAATCTGGAATACCATTCAGTTTTCCCTCGCTTTGTTGCTCAAGAATTCTAGCAGCTAGTTCGCCTCGAATTCCTGCCTTCTTCAGATCTTTACCCGTTACCTGGCTTACTTCAACTGCATCGGCTAAGTCGAGCATGCTTGGAGGAGACCATGTTGAGTCCTCTGAATCAGAAGAGGACATGTTTGTTTTTATTGTATGCTCTCAAGTTTATTCGTGACTTGAATCAAGAATATAAACGAATCTTTTACGTACCTATACCAGACCAGGTCAATTATTTATATATGCACAGCTGGTGTTCAGCGAGACGTGTCGAAAACTTGTATTTCTATTCAGTTACAGCTCGTTTTAAAATAAGCTACCTGCGGTGCTAAACCAGTCGAGAAAGCAACTACTTATAGTTATACAGTATATAGTACATGATAGTAGTATGCAGGGGATTAATATATTTATTACATTTACGTACAATGGCTTTATCTTAGTTTTTTTAACAGGGGTTGATAGGAAGTAATTTTAAAATATCCTCGTTTGCATATTAAAGTGTACCCACTGGTGTAATAAAATATTTAAGTGTCTGCAGATAAAAAATGCTGAAACGCCAGGTCAGGTGTTGAGGTGCTGAAACACCAGGTCAGGTACGTGTTGGGGTGCTGAAACACCAGGTCAGGTGTTGGGGTGCTGAAACGCCAGGTCAGGTTTTGGGGTACTGAAACACCAGGTCAGGTGTTGGGGTACTGAAACACCAGGTCAGGTGTTGGGGTACTGAAACACCAGGTCAGGTGTTGGGGTACTGAAAGACCAGGTCAGGTGTTGGGGTGCTGAAACACCAGGTCAGGTGTTGGGGTACTGAAAGACCAGGTCAGGCGTGGGGGAGGAGGGGGGACTAGAATCTAGGGTCAAGATTTAGTAAATCTTTAGTAATGTTACTAAATAGTTGATCAATACAGCCCAGTCGGCCCAATTGGGTATCGAAGTGCGTTCAAATTGCGTTTCTGCATTCGTTTACCCTTATGATACATCATTCTGCAGTGTTTGCTCACTGGTCTGGTTCCAAGACACCAGACGAGCCGTTTATGCGAGAGAACATTCAACTCTACTGACGTTAGATGCGAACTGCGCGTATAAATGGTACAAAAATCCACGCGCGGGTCGTCAAGTACAAGACACAACTGATACTGGAGTAGGGTTTGAACTGTTCTTATCTTGTGGTACGCGTGTTCAATTGTGACGATCTTAGTATTCTTAAAATCCACAATGTGATTATGTCCGTGAGCGTGTTGTGATGTTTTGGAGTGTTCGTTATAATTTCTGGTCGCTCCTCGATGTTCACTTTTGTTTTTAACGCTCTATCGGTTTGACCGTACAAGTAGACCCAAGTGCAGTTGTCACATTGAATTTTGTTGCATACTACAAAAGGCTGTTTCTCTAAGCGTGGTATTCCATTGGGGACAAAAACACCAAAACGATCATATTTCAATCCCAGACATATATAAGTGCCTTTGTTTTAAAGATAATGCTCAGTCATTGTAATTCACTGTTTTTTGCATTTTAATCGAAGTATATTGAGTTCTATTTTCATTCCACTGAAAGACCGAAGTCATCGGTCGAAAAAAACGTATGGAACTGTTTTACAACTATATTTCTAGTCAGAGACAACGTTTCTAAAAAATGTTTTATTTTATATGTGACTGTAAGATGTCTTTACTTACATCACTAAACGTAAATGAATGAAAGACACTTTTGTTGATTGGCAGGTCGTTCAATTCAAACTCTTGTGTCTCACCGATAGAATCATCGGATTTGAATGTGTCGGCCTCTTTTAAAGTTACGTCTAAAATAAGCAAAAGAACAAGAGCAGTTAGTATTTTTCAGTTTTCTATTTTCCTGGGATGTCATCTGTGCACGTGGAATCAACTGAACTGTAGAGATGAGTCGCGATAACCGAGGTCGAGAAAATGGGACTCTTAACTCAAAAATTGCTTTTGAGCTCAATAAATACAGAATATTGATCTAGTTTTAAAACGTGTTTCCAGATGATTTACTTACAGAGAATGTTGGTTACTTCGGGGTCCACAACAAACTTAAATACTTCGTTCCACTCGGGGTTCTTGTTGTTGTCCACGATTTTCGTTCTCTTTGTTCCGTATGGTGTATTGGGGATACATAGTTCCACATATGGGTCGGGTGTGTCAACTGCAGCGATAGAAAGTGCAACGTTACTCAAAATGTTTTGTTTTGATACAGCGTAATTAATGGGTCTATTGTTACTTATTATTGCCACTGACAATCTGACAGTAGAACAGGTAATAGACCTTATGCATAATGGCGTCACACGGCCCGAAAGGCAGTATGGTACTTGTAGGTACGCACAAATCCAAGATGGCGGCCAGAAACAGCAGTAAGAAACGAGAGCAAACTTGTCCACCCATGCATCGCCCTATTTAGAGATTTTGGGTCAGTTTTATTTGAACTATTTGAAAGCTCAAACAAATCGCTACTCAACGTTCCAGCTACATCGGAACACATGTCAGCATTACTGCCATTAAAATTTCCCGTTTCGGCGAAATACTACGCCATATTGGATTCGTTTGCACCTACAACTACCATAATGCACGTTTGAGCCGAAAAGCATTGTTGTGTCTCTTTCGACGTCATTATGCATAAGGTCTATTAATTAAAGTAAAGTGGCACATTAATATAGCGTCTTTTCCGTACGAATATGCTCAAAGGCACTTTACAATGATCAGTTTACCCCCCAACGAACCGGAAGCTAAGCATATATAGGTGCATCAAGCAGCTACTTCAAATCGGTCCATGTATGCTGGCACTCATTTTACCGACGCTGGAAGGATGGAAAGCTGAGTGCACTTTAGCGGGAAAGAACGATGCACAAATATTCAACCCTCGACCACGCCGGGGATTGAACCCGTTGGAACCTTATGTGTTGGGAGGTAGAGATCTTAGCACTGCGTCAACCTCTCCGCTATAATAATATTAATCCGCTATAATTAATACAAATATAATGAAACTAATCTATTCACTTACGAAAATCCCGCAACATCCCCATGGTAACGTTTCTTCCTCTTAACACGGTCACTTGCACATGAACGCACGGCCCGGGTCTTGCCTACAGTGCAACAAGTCAACCAAGCATTTCTCTTTAACACATGTCCTTACTTACACTGTCAGACACGCCTACGGAAATATCAGTTGTGGCAGTGCTTTATAGTCGTGTTCACTGTCAGACACGCCTACGGAAATATTGTGGCAGTGCTTTATAGTCGTGTTACTTAACATTAAATAATTCTTATATTTCCGGCTGAAATGCATTGCCTCGAATGCTAAATCCCCTTCCTTTCTATTTAGTAAATACACGGAGCTTATACTTTTTTTGCTATTTCAAGAAAGCACTTTTCTTCGTTTTATCATTTGTATTGCGGTTTTTCGCAGTGGCGCCCCAGGCCATTTATTGGAATTTTAGTCTGTACGAAGTTATGTACCAGCACAGCACACCCTGGTTGACTAATTTCTCTTCGAACCTTTTACACATCTCCCCTCACACCAACTCAAAATAGAAATTCATCCCCAATCCCTCCTCTCCCCATTCACTTTCAACCAAACTCGTCCCTGTTAAACAACTCCATCCATAATGCATTTCTCACGTAGCTCCGTTCCTCTGAGGCTTGAATTCACTAGAAGCAAATAATCGCTTATAAAATTGTTATATTCAAGCATCAATAATTCCGCGGTATGAAGTTTATTTCTAATTAAGATTTACAATTATCTACGTACCTGTACAGTCACGTGATGCTTAATGGTAGACATGTCAATCAAATCGACTGTCTTCTCTTTTCGTGAACCCAAGAGGCAGCGTCGGATAACACTACGTCTCCTAAATCAAAGTGAAACTGCTGAATTAGGGTGTAGTAACTTGCAGATGTCGAGTACGAGGTGAACAACGGGATGTGTCGTCAAATTTAACGAGAACTAAAAAACGTATTAAAGTTGATCAGAGAGCAGGAAAGTCAATGAAAAAACAAGGTAACACAGATGTAGTCTTTCTAGTTAAACATAAAGTTCCGCTATGAAAGAGAAGCTCTTAGACCATTCACATTATTTTTTGACACCCAGTTCTTTTTGAGTGAAATTTTCAATTCTTCGCTCAATTGCATCTTATTTATTGTTCATTCTGCGCGAAATTTAAAATTTAATTATGTAATACATAAACTAATTATCTCTTATTATAGAGCTTCCACTTCCGAATGCCACAAACATCCGTCAGTTACTGATTGTGTTCTGTTTTACTTTTTCAGTTTTAATTACCATCCTCGGTAAGGGCAATATTCAAAACTGAAGTGTCGGAGTGTAACAAAAGGTGAGCTTAGTTTGATAACGAAACGACCTGTTTGATGTGATAGCTTGAAGTCTTATCAACTCTCAACTTTATAATAGTTACTTGTTCGGCGTAACAAGAAACTCCACATCCACATAAGAGTCCTGTAAGGGGAAGCAAAACAATACGGATCTTAATACAACAGCGTTAGTTTAATATAAATAGAAATTGTTACATCTTAATTGGTTGAAGGATCTTGATCGTGGAAAGTCATTGATAAACTCAGGTGATTCATTGCATCAACGGTTAGAAAGATGATAGATGGGTGAGCGGATAGATGATTGATGATGATAAATGGAAAGAGTGAGTCAAGTTCAGTGTATTTAAGAAATGTTACCAGTTATCAAAACGTTCATAGCAACAGGTAATTACAATTGAAGCGACAATTACATGTTGCTGAAACAAACAAAAATCATTGACTATGCCATCGATCAAATATACAATGAAGGAAAGCTGACCCGACTAATGAGCAAGACCATCTTTATACGCCTACTGGAAAGGGTGACGAAAGGCTCCGTATTTAGTTTTAACAACAAGCTGTACAAACAGACCGACGGATGTGGAATGGGTAACACACTATCACCAGTGTTAGCCAACATCTTCATGTGCAAGTTAGAATAGCACATCATCCCCAAATACAGCCAGCCTTTTACCATCGGTACCTCGACGACTGTTTGTCAAAGCGGTAGAAGGATGCTCCTGACCTTCTACTACAGTCTTTCAGTGCCTATTACCTCGACATCACTTTCACCGTAAGAGAAAAACCTACTCACTTCCTCGACACAGCGTTCGAGTTCAAAGACCACTCATTTTTCACCTCCACTTACGTCAAGCCCGGAAAGCTCCTCGTGCACTGGAAATCTGCCACACCTGTCAAGTGGAAGCGTATTACGCTCTGGGGTGCCCAACATCGAGCCAAAGGCTTAACAACACAAGACCTGCAGTCTATTAAGAAGAGGTTCTAACATGCTGGTTATCCATTCAATTTTATTCAGAAAACTATCCATGAATTTGAAAATCCCAAGGAGCCGGATACAATTATCCCTGTAAACTGGTTCGATGACCGCCGCACAGTCACCATTCGTGTTCCATACTGTAAAACCAACGAACAACAGAACTACGCGTTCATCAAGAAACTTGAACTTTTCACTCGGGGACATTACAAGTTTGTAATCATCTGGCAAACAAGGAAACTAACATCTGTGTTCCGCCTCAAAGACAACAATATCCACCCCAGTCATGTTGTTTACCACGGCACGTGCGCTGATTGTTCAGCTTCATACATTGGCGAATCGTGCAGAAATTTCGAAACCAGAAAACAAGAACATGAAGACGCCACTAAACAATCAGAGCCCGCTCGACACCTCCGACAAAATCCACATCACCATTTTAATTGGAGAGTCATCACAATCGCCCATCCAATGGGAAATAGAAGAATTTTAGAGTCCATGTTCATTGCCAAATTCCAAATGTGCCTGAACAAACAAGTTCACGCCTACACCCTAAACCTATTCCCAAAGGGTATCACATAACGTATAAACACAATCAAACTTCCAAACAGTACCAGACCTGATGATGATCTTAAGATCGAAAATGTTTGTCGTTTTTATACACCAAAAGTTTATTTATCTTAAAGTACAACTTATCAATTTTTACTTGGCGTGATGATACACATTTATGATATCGTAACTAACAGCAGTGATAAGTGGAGTGACATTTTGCTTTCCAAATTTCGCGTTGTTACTTGGCCGTTTGACATTTTGGTGTCACTGTTCGTTAACACTCTTTGTGTTCCATGCAGAAAACGAATAGTTTCTGCTAGTAGGTCAATGGTATGAGTTTTTGGAGGGAATGATAAGAACCGAGTTCAAGAAGCGTATCGATTACTAGGAGACTCTAATGAAGGTTGGCGCCGAGCCAACTTCATCAAGAGGATTAATGTAAAAGAAACAAAAAAAAAACCAAAACAACTGGCAAAAACTAACAGAGAAAGTTCGATGAAGCCATAAGAGCGTGGTTGTGTGCTCACATAAACCCTAGTAATATTCGAAGCACACTTGTGTGTGTGGGAGGGGGGAAATGGGATGGGGAGAGGAGGTTTGTAAGGATGAGGGAAGGGGAAAAAGTGGTCCATACAACTTAAAAGATGCTATACCCATGATAAGGTAACAATTTTGTAATTTTCGCAAACCTGTTAAGAAGATCAAGTGTGTATAGGTAAATGTTTCACTGACACAGATGTAATACTATCGGCAGGTTTATAAAGATGAGTAGCCCTAAAATGAACAACGCCATTGTCACTGGCTGTATCTTACTCTACACTTCGGGGATAGTGCTGGGCATCGACAGCAACCTCACATCTCCTAATATGGTGTCCATCTTGTGCAAGGTATTGCCATCCATTGACATAGTGCAGCAAGCAAGTTATTACGTGTAGGTAATCATACGACCTCGAGTGCAATTTGGGATTTATTTGCACAAGTGGGTTTATAGGTAATCATACGACGTCGAGTGCAATTTGGGATTTATTTGCACAAGTGGGTTTGAAGGGAATCATACTGACGACTTCGAGAGCAATTTGAGACTTATTTGCACGAGTGGGTTTTAAAAAATGTAGTAAAACTGTACCAACCCGTAGAGCGAATGTAATTTGATTTTTTTTAAAACACACTCGTGCAAGTAAATTCCAAATTGCACAAGAAAAGTTGAATTAAATTTACTATTAAAAATTATTGGAAGTTTCTGTGCCAACAGTTTCATTAGTTCTTGTTTTCTCTTTTTATGCACTGTGTTAACTATAAACTGCACACTCCCCTCAGTTGATCAAATTCAGAAAAATTTTTAATAGTTAAGAAAAAGAGTTGGCCCGGGCCGAGTTGTGACCCTACCTTTGTAAGCGACCCGACCAAACCTGTGCTTCTTATGTAAATGATTCGATGCATTTTGTAAAGAAATGTAGAAAAAGTTGGTTTGCCCAAGCTAGTTTGCGTAGGCGGGTGACCCTTCTACCACATAAATTAGGCCCAAGTCTAAAGTTTTTAATTCAGAACAGTTCATAATATCCTTTCTTAACCACTGTAGACTCGCCCCTCGAAGGAATTTGTTGCATTGTAATCTACAAAATGCCTTTTCGATTCTTCATCAACCGTACACTTTCCTCGTCCATATTTTACTCTGCTCCGTATTCTCGATAGTAGCAAAGCCCTTTTCTTGATAAATGTTGTTTCGTTGTTTAATTACCAAACAACGTTCTCTCTGAAAGTAACTTAAAAAATTTACATAAATATCGGAAGATTGATGGAATTTATACGTTTGTTTCGCAACAAATTGACACGGACTAATATATTAATAGATGAAGGGTTAACACCAATTTGTAATACCACAAGAGATTCACACTCATTTTGATTTGTCTTATTGCTCGTTTTTTATTTTACTCCAGATCAACATGCTGCTACAGTGTACAGGTTTTTCCGTGGCGTTTGGTGCAATGTTTTTCAAGACATGGAGAGTTTATGTGATATTCAACAACAAAACGGAGAGAAAGGTGAGCAAATAATAGAATCGCATAGCAAGGGTGAATAACGCAAGCTGATTGGCTAATCGACCGATTGAGGAGGAAATATTTAACGTGGAATTGCACTCAACTTGAGCCGCGTGCGCGCCCTCAAACTTTCCCGCCAAAAGTTGTGGCTCACCAGTTGGTCAACAGAGCACTGTCAACGGCTTTCGCGCGCTCGCTTTAACTTTCCGGGTTAGCAAAAGTCGATCCAAGTTTATATATACACTCATTCATTTAACTTGCGAGATTCATCCCTGCTATGCGATGCAAGGAAAATTCACTGCCTGACTCGGGTATTCCCTGTTAAATTTCACTCAAAAAATCATATTGCACTCATCGCTTCG
>JANSTR010149164.1:0-11049 GCA_025434805.1 Antipathozoanthus remengesaui | reverse complement strand
AACACAAATCAGTAACTGATCATCAGTAGGATACCTAAATGTGTGCAATTCTACAATTGGTTTCGGCTCCATTAAATCCTAACTGATGTAATAAAATATAAATAGTGGGAGCACTTTCTCTTCAGTTGGCCCGAAAAGATAAATCTTAGTGCACGTTTCATATCGATAGTTGAGAAGATAAAAACTTTCTTGAGTAAAGGTTTTGTGGCTTGGCCCCAAGCACAGATATCGTAATTCAAGCAAGGATAAACTATTGACAAATTCAATAAAAGTAGTTAATGTCGTCGGAATGACAAAATTTCTTGTCTTAGCAAATGGTCCAACTGATTAGCTTATTTTTGTGCGAATAAACTCAATAACAATGACTATTGTTGGTCAACATGCCTGGATTAAAGATATTTCCTTACTAAGAACTTTGATCCCTAATGTTGAAGTTACTTTGAGGTATGGTCGGTAAATGATAAAACTAAGGTTACCATATTCGTTTGCAATGCGCCAGTCACACAATTCTATTATTTCACTTCTGTCAATTCAAGAAGTTTTGATCGGTATTTGCATGCTTAAAACAAGTTTATATAATCGGCAAAAGGAAGAATTTCATTTCAACAGAGGCTTTGATAATAAAAGAAAAGTAAGGGTCCCAAAAAGATCCTCGAGGACCAAAATAAGGGCTGTGGTATTTTGGACTGATAGATCCGTAGATCTCAGTGATCTTATTTACACCAATCGATGAAAATTCCTCATACTATATAGTTTTCTTCACAAACTGTAATGGGTCAACTGAATCTAATACAGCTTTTAAGATTTTTCAGATTTATTTACTGATTTATAATTTTACAAAATAAGTAGTGTTTTACCCATATTACTTTGAATTGATCTGATTATATCCAGAATCGGACGGTTAATGGAAGAGCCAGTTTGGAAGCCATATGGTGTATTTTTTTAACAGGTTATGTTTTTCGAAATTCAATTACTAGGCATAGCGGTGAGATTGGTCTATAGTTGTTTGGATCTGTATCATCGTCAGCATTAAAACAGCAGTAGGTTTAGTAATCTTTAACTTAGAAGGAGATTTCCTTCTTTGTATGATTGATGCATTCTTGATGCATTGAATGTTCTAAACTTAATTCTCTACCAAGATACGCTGCAGCAGAGAAGTTCGAAACTGGCCTCAAAATGTTAGGAATTTTGAAAACTCTTGAGTAAATGGTTTCGGTTTTAATTCATGTTTTCGCAGCTACCACTATATGCAAAACCCAATCTGTTTCCAAGGTCTTATTTGTAAATTTTAATGACATGTACACTGATGATTAGTCAAAATAATAGAAATGAATATAAGAACATAGGAACCCAATGAGAGACTCGTGGATTCGAATCCTTTGGGAATTCAAAAAGGATATAAATTACATTGGTTTTTTGTAGCGAAAGTGATTTTTCGTACTATTTCGTATTCAACACTCAAAACCTAAATCTAGAACTGCCACAGATTTTACCACAAAGAGCGAGGTAATTGTTATACTCTTACTGCGGTTACAATTTATTGAAAGGTTTCTGAATACCAACACGCTTTGTGCAAACTATCGAGCGAAAATATTATATTACAAGTAATAAAAATGCAAATGAGGTTTTGAAGTTAAAACAAAATTTAAAACTAGTTGTTTCTTTTCGTTGGTAGATTTTCATTTCTTAATATACCTAGTTCTTCATTTCTAATACCTTAGGAGCGGGTCTTTTGATAAGCATACAAGTATTTAACCTGAACTGATCGAAAACTGCCAATCCAATTTCTCTCGAAACGTACAAGTAATGTTTGCCAACAGTTATACAGCGATCAGAATGCAGTAAACATGCAAAAATATGACAACTACGGGGAACATTCATTTTGTTGCGCAACCTTTTTCTGAGGAAGTTGGGTTGGTCAATTGGATTGTTGGGTTTCAAGTGACCCTTAAAATAATGGGGATTTTGACACATTAATAGGGCTAGTATGTGGCAGATGATAAATATATACTACTTATTAAGCAATAGCGAAGTCAATAAATCAATTCAGACATTAACCCTTAAACGTACAGGGGGAGGGGTTATTTCGACCCCCCCCCATAGGTTTTTGGGCCTATAAAAAAATTAGTGTCTAAAGCTATGCCACGAAACTTTCAGTACTTGTAGCCAGATTAACGAGAAAGCTTCGACACTATTTAGGTGATGTCACCATGCATAAGTTATGAGAAAAATTATGCAAATTCAGTTTATATTTCGGAAATTGCATATTTTGCAGAAAAAAAAACGCATTTAAACTTCTTTTTCTATTACTTAACTATTGTTTTTCAATAGTTTGTTACGTGATAAACGACAACTTAGCAATAAACTGAAATCCAAAATGGCGGCCGTGCTAATAGTTATCATGGAAACCAATTAACATCAACAATTTTGTACTTGTGAAGAGTTTAGATGTTAAATATCATCTATAGCAAACTTCAATCCAAACGGACATACATTACAAAAATTACCCCCCCCCCTCCCCCCTCAATGTTAATGTTACGGTTGTGTGCCCATACGTTTAAGGGTTAATGACAGACGGACGAAGTTATTAAGTTCAGTACTTATTATATGGCTTTGTTTCGGCATGAATCTAGTGAACGAGCGGTCCAAGAAAAAATCTCACCACATAATGACCGGTCACAATAAATTTGTCATAAAATTGTTTGTTTTCAAGAGCCAATCGAAGCGCGCGTACTATCGTGGCTATATAATAAAGGGAAATATAGGGCATATACGGCCAGCAATTGCAACAGATATTGCTTGTAATGCTATTTTCCTAATAAAACACAAGTTATATAAATATAAAGAAAGGCCTCTTCGATCCTTCTCACACTCTTTCCTACAACCTGCACTTAAGAAGGGGTTCAATACATGTTGGAAGCCAAGGTGAACCTTTCCTGAATCCCTCAAGCCAGAAACAAATTGAATTTAAATATCGTCATTACCAATGACGAGTACATTTCAGTCAAAACACCTAATAGATGAGAGTATTTGTTATTTTAAAATGGAACTGTGGATTTGCTAACTGTTTGATAGACACACTGTTCCGAATCTTTATAATTTCCTCTTCTTAACATACATAGAAGTCTTGTTTCATTCTTATCCGGTTCTCTCGCTTCCACATGTTCAACCTTACAAAAATAATAATCTTCTTAGCAATCTCCAATATAAACTTCTTAGCAATCTCTACAGAAGCTTCACTGATGTTTGTTTCTATTCATCAGTGGCACTTAAAGCCAGTCATTAGTATCTTTAAAGAGGACTATGTTTGTGTTGCACCAGACTTTTCAATTTCCTCTCTCGACCACTTTTCTTCTGCTTTGCAGCATCCTATGTTTCTCCTGTTCTTCACTATCTGCTTTCAGTTTCTTGTTTTCAGTTTCTTTCATCAGAAACCAAGTTTTGGTATAAACTCTGTGCGTCTCTCTTGATACTAGAAGCCCATTATTGCACGTGTTCCATCCCTTTACTTCGATATCACATCACCATGCAAGAGCGGCTCTAAGTAGTTACTGGGTTCTTGGTGCACAATGACCTCGCTCTACATCGGCATTACCACGAGCTAGAGAGATAAAGCTTTTGATGAGCTTCTGAATATCAGAATATTCAAATTTACCCTGCAAAGATTTATCTTACAAAATAGTTGCTAAGTGGTATTCGATTGTAATTTGATAAGGAGTACCTTGTAATTTTCGCTCTTTGTAACTAGCTCTCGCAGAGGTAACGCGGTTCTGCATTTGTCGAGACTATATTCTGGCCAACAAAATATAAAACCAAGACTGAAGTCAGACCAACGAGCTAATTCCCAGTTGGACTGCTTACAGAATATTTTTCGACTTGGTCAAGTACTTTCTATCATAGAAACATTTACAGAACATTCCAACACTACCGAATATCCTTGCAAGAATGTACCTGTATATTACCTACCAAATAGATACTCAAACTTCCTGATGGTGAGGCCGCATGTATCTCAGAAAGGAACCTTCCTTCAACTGACATAGTGAATACGCGACCACTGTATGAAGATTAAACCATATGGTATATGATTCATTTTTCTTGTTCCGATATATGTTTCACAATGAAAACCGAGAAATATGTTCAACATTTTGCAATATGAAACTAAACTAGCCATTCGTTTTGGAATTCCACTGAAGAGCAAGATAATTTTTAGGATCAATTCAAGATCTTACCGTACACCTTTAGCTTCTATATAGTTTGAAAATAAGATTATATAACAATTATGATTGTTTTGCAATCGTAAAATAAGAATGTAGCATAGGTGCTCTCAGCTCGTGTTCAAGATATGTATACTCAGGGAACCCAATTTAGAAGAAATACTCGCGCTGAACATTGCAAAATGTCACACCTCGAAACTATAGTTATGCTTTGTTACTGTGGAACCTTGGGCTGGAAATTTTACTATGAATCATATGACGAACCTACGTATTGGATCTTGATATGCTATAAAATAGGTGGTAGACAAACGTCTGATTTCCACTCTAAAATAGATTGATATATCACCGAGTGCATGCATGCAACACAGTTTGTCAACAAAACAGTTATTTAATTTTGTTGCAAGAAACTGCTAAAAAGCTAACTCCGAGTAATGCCTCAACCGTAATCAGTAGCCGATATAAAAGCTCGCTCCTTGCAGCATGTCAACCTTAATCAGCATCTGATATAAAACTCATTCCTAGTTAAGTCTCAACCCTAATAAATCAGTATCCGATATAAAAAGCCCTTATTCCCAACAACGTCTCGACCTTAATTTATTACCGCATAGGGTAAAGGGGTTTGGCAGTCTTGTGTGTGCGGGTTGTGTAGTTTCCAATGGGCAATACAGGGGGCTTAGGTCGTTTTAAAAGAAGGGTTTAAGGGAGGGTTGCTAAAATTAACAGCAAGAGTATCTTGATCGCATACTTCAAATGTTTTCCGGTTGTTCTTACTGACATACTTTGCAGTTAGTATTGACAGTGTGACAGTGATGATGAGTAATACATTTTCAGAATATTGATGTACAAATTTTTCTATTTTATTTACAGCATTGGTATGAGGGGGACCAGACACACAGAAACCACGTGCAGCAAACCAGGCACACCAGGCCTATTACGATGATACTGCTGCCAATCATCTGTGGGACGCGAGGAGACTAAGCACTTGAAGCAGGGTAACCTCTTCTTCAACTTTCTTCGCTCACGATAACACAGAAAGCGCAATGTGACCAACTCGCCTGTCGCAGCAGAAAACGCGAGAATAAGTGATGAATTTCTACTCTTTGCATTTGTTTCTTGCTGAACACCTGAACAAGCAAATTAAATTGGTATATACAATATATATATATAGCTAGTGCGTTTTCGACTCGAAAGCGCGCTCTCATTGGCTAAATCGAGGGCACGTGGAGTAGCGAAGCAATGAGTGCAATATGATTTTTGAGTGAAATTTGACATGGATATACACCCGAGTCAGGCAGTGAATTTTCCTTGAATCGCATGGCAAGGATGAATGTTGCAAGTTAAATTAATGAGTGTATAAATATATAAACTTGGATCGAACTTTGCTAACCTGGAAAGTTAAGGCGAGCGTGCAAAAACCATTTCAGTGCTCTGTCAACCGACTGGTGAGCCACAACTTTAGGTTTGGCGGGAAAGTTTGAGGGCGCGCGCGCGGCTCAAGTTGAGTGCAATTCCACGCTGAATACGCACTCGTGCACTTTAAATACTTTAAATACTCGTGTACGTTAAATACTTCCTCCTCAATTGGTCGGTTAGCCAAACAGCTTGCGTTATTTATCGCTGTTATATCAGATTCTAATTGTTCTCGGTTGTTGAGGAGTTCTGGCTCGGAAGCTTCTACATTCCTCACAAACGTTTTATTTTATCGTGTCCAATGGATTGTTTGAGAGATTTATGGTGTGTAATTTTGTTTCCTCCTGCTTTGTCACGAATAACATCCAGTACAAGATTAAAGTCTACCCTGAAAATTATCTCCTCGCACTCGAAAAGAAACTGAATGAGATGTTGTTAGGTACCAGTTCCTGTCGACCTGGGGGAAACGATAGAAGACTGGAAACGAGAAGTTATTGGCACCTGTTGCATTTCTTTTCAAACAAAACAATAATCGATATTAGCATCGGGCCTTCATTTGTTACAAGACTATAGTTTCCTTCATTATCACTGTTTTGGTGTAAACTAAAATGAAACTGTGACTAAGATTTATTTCGATGCTGGCCTCAGTTTTTACAAGTGCAACAGTTCGTTTTGTGTTCCGGCTATTCCGTATCGATCATATACCCTGTTCATAAACAACTCAATTAAAAGCACTGCAAAACCTTTTTTATACAAGTAGCTCAAGTAATACCAGCCGCGCCAAAGGTGTTAATTTGACATGGTATCAAACCGTTTCCTTTACTTTTTCGTGTAGTCAGAATCAACTCTCCATCCTCTGATTTTAAGACTGATATTTCCATTCATTCTAGCGTTTTTCTCAATGTTGTTTTTAATCAATATCAGTGTTTATTTCGCGTTGCAAGATGTGGTAATATGATTCATGAACGACACTCTCCATAAATCAAACCACAAATCGATCCACATAAAGCATTCTAAATTATAATAAACGGTGAGCTTTGTCCCAGTAATGAAGTTCGCTCAGTGAAGGCTGAATCTTTAACTTCACGAATCGCACAAGAATACCAAGATGCTGTCATGAAATTACCCAGTAATCTAACTGTTCTAGGCTTACAAAATAAAAAACGTACCCACTTTTTCTCCGTGCCTTAAGCTCGCCTGAATCTCTTCCTTGGGCAATAGCTGTTTGGCTCCTTGTTTGTTTAATTGATAAATAGCGGAAAATAAAAAAATAACTGACACTAACAATGGCTGGTTAGATCACAATAAAAACTCTTCTTTCAATGCCGACTGGATAACTGGTGCCAGCGGTATGGTGGTACGCATGCGTAATAGATTTTTTAACCTGTATAGATATGTAGTAAAAAACCTATACTAAGTTCGCATATAGAAGACGCAAGGGCTTTGACACACCAATTGCAAGTTTTTCTCGATCACAACAGGTTGTGCACCCACTTTGTTGTTGTAACTTCTGGTCGACGCTTATTTCCTGAAAAAACTTCTAGTCTCGACTTGAAGTTATTGTGACGTATACTCGTCCATACTATACTATGCCGAAAACACCCTTTATTTATGTTCTTAAATATTTCGGTGATTTTAGCCTCGTTCTCAAAATGTTCTTAATGTATACAGATACTTATTATATGGCTGACAGATTTCGCGCGCTGCATGTGATTGGTCAATTTCAGGTCCGTAAGTTGCCGTACGGACCTCTAGTTCTCGAGTGACCTCCATTTACCAAGTTTGTTAACATTTTTAAACAAAACCATACAATAAATATCGTATTAGCCTCGTTTGCTCGGTCCGTACAGTAAGTTATGGATCCTCGTTTTTCCTTCCCTAGTTTCATGACCCGCCCTCGTCGCGCTTGGGTCATAAACGGAAGGAAAAAACTCGACCCATAACTTCCAGCTGATCTGGCTCCATGACGTCGCGGGAAAAACCTGTTATCAGTATTATGGACTCTCGCTGAAATGTAATGAAGTTTTGAATGCAAGATTGAGCCGAATCAACTGCAAATAAACCGAAATAAACAACAACCGACATGGCAGCCATATTTGTCGTTCTCGTGAACTTTGATCGCGCACAGAAAAGCATGGTTTGGGGGCTGGGAATGACAACAAGCTTTTCCCGCTTTCTCGCACCTGATTGGCTAATTTTATAGTCTCAGATCAGCTGGCTGATAGAATTAAAAACTGCCAAGGAATGTGTACGTGTAGAATCCTAACTCCGTCGAAGGTATAAAGTAAAATCCATACAAGATATAAATAAATATAATGGTAAAAATGTCAGTTTAAAGAGACAGACCAGGCGTCACACAATCGTCTAGCTAATTTTGCGTGGTCGAAAATTACCACGGTCAAAAATTTTCTGGGGAAATACGACTTTCAAATTCCAGTTTAGCTTTTGTTTTAAAAGTCTTTTGGCCTGAGTTTCATTCATAATCTTGGACTACGAAAGCTATTTTCTATTCTTGCTGAAACCAAAAGATAAACAAAGCGTCACGGCCGGTCTGTCCCTTTAACTTAACTGGCGCAGACTGATCCGGGACTCATCCGGGTGAAAGTCGAGAATCCCTGGGAAATACTGTAGGTTCCAATCCCAACTTGAACGATTCTTTTTGCTCGGCCGAAATCGAGTGTTCACTTGTACTGTCTGTAGCTGCACAAAAGATTATTGTAAAATCTGCGACATTGGTATTGAATAAGATAGTAAGTATCAGTGATTTTCTGGCTTTGTGGAATGTGTCGTCTTTAATAAGTAGAAAGTATTTTGAGATCTTTAGAGAGATCAGAAACTCCGGCGATTTGAAACCTCAGTCAATGAATATCGACCTTCACCTTGTGGCTTGTGGCTTGTCGCCACCCACCCTCCTTGCCCGTTTCTGGGTCTAGTTCTTTTCACAGAAGAACACGTTTTACACTGTAGTTACATTAATATGCTTTTCGTGTATATCACTATCAGTCTCTTGTGCATACTCTGTGGTCGGTCATCCACAGCGTTCCTATTCATCCACAAATGTCACGGCACAACTTACTGTGTTACGGCACAACATACTTTCTCACGGCACAATTTACTTTCTCACGGCACAACTTACTTTTTCACGGCACAATTTACTTTCTCACGGCAAAAATTACTTTTTTACTGGTCACGGCACAATTTACTGCTTTCTCACGGCACAACTTACTTTTCTCGCGGCGGAAGTCAATTTTAGCGGCGGAAGTTCAATTGCTTTTATGCCAGAGAGAAGTCTGGAGACGAAACTCGTGAATTCGTTGAAAGATGGCGGACGTGGACGATCGATGGAGTGGAACAAGAAGTCATAGAAGAGGAAGAGAAAGACGAAGAAGGTCTCATTTGTTACTACTTCTGCAGGGGATTTCTTTACAAAGAAGGCTTAACTGTAGAATACCCCGCCATTCGAACTAAATTCCACGTAGCCGGCTACGCGGTACCCAGAAATAGGAATGCACAATACTGTAAATTCCACGTAGCCGGAATTCAAATAAGAATTAATTTTATTATATAAAAAAATGAATTCAAAATGGCGCAGCAATGTTATATGTGCTGGCTACGCGGTACACCGTGATAATTAATAAAGACACAGTATTGTGCATTCCTCGTTCTTGAAGCGTCAAAGCCTGTAAGTAATTCGACAGACGAGAGACCAGTACTTTAAGTTAACAACGTGAAAACCTGACAAAATCATTATTTATTGACGGCACGAACTTCTTTCATAACCATACTTTTCCAATTTCAACGTAACGTTTTAATTTCATGTTTACACATTTTATGTTGTATTAAACAGTTTTTAGTCTAAAGATCATACTTGACCTACCTTTTGCAGTCTCTTGGTTTGTTTAGGTCCCGTTTAGGATTATTGTGTTGTACTGTTCACTACACTGAATTCTAAAGTTATGTTAAGGCGATGCCATTTTGTAATCCAGTATGCAAACTGTTCGAATGGTGCGAGACTTTTCCAGAACCACTGACTCCTTATCAGAGGTTAAGATCAATGATTCGACTTACTGAAATCAAACGTTTCAGTAAATCCGCATTTCGAAGCTAAGCCGGCTAGCCAGAACCCTATACGAGGAAAAGTCAAGTTTGACCGGGGGAAGGCTATGGACCACGTAGTAAAGGATAGGACTAGCATTTGAAGGGCTTACATACTACATTTACAAGTTATTAGCCACAAGATAATTGTTATCATTCTCTCTTACCTTGTGTATTGTGCAGTGTAATCTAAGGAATCGGAGTGGCGAAGTGCAACAGTTTGACCTACTTTAAGTTATATAATTATTTGTATTGAAGTTAACTGCATGCGCATTGATAGCCGACCAGGATTGCACTGTCTAAGGCCCTGTTTACATGGAGGAGGGACAACCACCCTGGTAGGGTTACCCTACTATAAGAGTCGTCTCGCTTCATTGTTTTTGTCTGTTTCCTTTACATGAGAGAAGGGATAACCCTGGAGTAGGGATAACTCTACCAGCTTGCTGGGGTTATCCTTCTAGAAGGGACAACTCTTTGTTTGTTTAGATCATGTAAACGCTCAATAAGGGATAACCCTTCTGGGAGGGACAAGTTTCAGTGGTTTCAAGTTACTTCAGAATAATAATCAAACTTGACTTTTCCTCGTATACAGTAGGGTTCTGGGTATATTCATATATTCATACTAATAATAGCCCTTTCAGGATATTTGAATAACTTAGCGAAAATATGAATAATTCATACTACACTACATCTTCGTTGTCCCGGGTCACACTGAACAGAAGCCATGATGGAAAACGAAAACGATTTTGGCGGGGAATCCGGCCGAGTGGATATTGGGTTCTTTTGATCTGATCCCTGCACTTCCGCCGTGAAAAATAAACTTCCGCCGCGGAAATTGACTTCCGCCGTGAGAAAATAAATTGTGCCGTGAGAAAGTAAATAGTGCCGTGAAGAAAGTAAATTGTGCCGTGAAAAAGTAAGTTGTGCCATGAAGAAAGTAAGATGCGCCGTGAGAAAGTAAATTGTGCCGTGAAGAAAGTAAATTGTGCCGTGAGAAAGTAAATTGTGCCGTAAGAAAGTAAGTTGTGCCGTGATACTTGTGGGCCACCGTACACTTTGCTACCAGTACAAATACATTAATTATAAATTATTATGGTCTTAACACCAAAGGTTCATAAATTGGATAAACCAGTCAATTATTCTTGAAATTGTAATTGTAAACATGCATATTGGAAAATTTTGTAGTCCAAACTACAGTATATATTACTGTACTGTACATTTACAAACCATAACTTGAACTGGGTAATATTGGATCATCGGATCGGATCATATCATCGGATTGGATCGCATCGGATCATTGGATTGGATCAGAAAAAATAAAAAAGGTATA
>JANSTR010149163.1:0-18663 GCA_025434805.1 Antipathozoanthus remengesaui | reverse complement strand
AACACAAATCAGCAACTGATCATCAGTAGGATACCTAAAATGTGTGCAATTCTACAATTGGTTTCGGCTCCATTAAAACATACAGAGTCACAAAAACTGCTACAGTCTCCAAGCCAACAATGATAAGACACATCTTTAGTTTAAGTAAGTAACATATTACAGCAGTATATGTCGCATTTATATATACCACAATGACGCCGCTTTGGGATGAGTAACTGTTCAAATACGTTCAAGTACGTTCAAATAATTGAAACTTTTGAAAAGAGGAACCCTAATTTTACTCACCATAAATTAAAAACAATATCATCTAAAGTCACTAAAGACCTTAGGAAGCTACAGCAATACCATATTTTACTAAAGTTTTTGAAAAGACAGAAAAGGTAGCTGGCCATTTACAGTCAGTGCAACATCCTTCTTTCCTTCATTGAATCATTTCTCTGTCGCGTACTATCCGATAGACCGGTGCTCGACAAAATACTTATTACTATAATGTATCATCATCACCATACATTATCTACTGTACTTTGTAATTCAACTGTTTCTTTATCACCCTTCTTACGCTTATGGCCTATGTTAGGGTCAACGACTAAACAAGACCTGGGCAGTGCCATTGGGAGTGGATCACTTGAATTGAAGGTCGAGGATGATAAATATTTACTGTATGTAAATTACTATATGAGTTTCTGATTGTGATTTTGCAGGCTTTGTGTAAGACAGTTTTCCATTTTTCCATCTTTACTTCGTCCGTTATTTTGCATATTCTACATGATCATTACCGCTTGTTTTGTACGATGACAATTCGTTATATTGATCACGATATACCGCCTTATTGATAATAACCAAACTACATTTTACACTGAACAGGCGTTGCGCTTCTGATTTTAAGTGGGTGGGTGCAAGGGGTAGGGGTGGGGTGGGAGTGACTAGTCAGATGAAGTGACGTAAATGAAAATACATCTTGTCAGCACCTCTTTAGAAGTTTGACGAAAGTGGTGGGACCAACTCCAGCCCCCACGGCCCCCCCCCCGGCTTGTTGCTATAATTTGTTCGAGTTCATAATTCGTTTGTGCGCGGTAATGATAATGTGCACAAGTATAATAATCGTTAGTATTTCTAGCACGTGCTTCAATGCTGTTTGATCTGTACAACTGTACTTTTTTACCTTAATTTTCTTTTTTAATTTACTCAATAAAATTAGAAAATGCAAATTCAGCAGTCTTGTAAATTAAACAGGCAGCTTGCATCGTCAAGTGTTTTTGAAAAAGCTCCAAATGTTCTTTCCTTTCATAGCAACTGAAAAAGTAAACTTGAGAACAGGTTAATTAAGAAAAGATTGATTGGCCAAATGCGGTATCAATATCAGTCTGAATTCTAATATGTATCGTAAACAAACCTGAACTATTTACGACAATTGGCTTTCTAAAAGGTACAATTCGGGCAGGTTAATAAGATATCCCAGATGTATTAATCCGGAAGGATCGCTGACTGGCAAGTATAGGCAAGGTCAGAACTGGAAGGCCGGATTACGTTGGACAGCACTCAGTGGTGCCTTGTCAGCACTGAATCTGCACTATCGAGCTTTAGTCGCAGTCGTACTTATTTCTTCAGTGTTGTAATACCCACAAATGGGGTCCTCTCTGTCGTCCTATATCAAATGATAAACATTATCAGCTGCATAACAATTTACAATTACCACGACAACAACATCAACGAACAACAACATCAACGAACACTACTATGACAACAGAAACAAACTGACAATCAGACAATGATCACCTCTTAGCACAATTAGATATACACAACATTGTGTGTTTTACCTATTGACGTTTTAGTAAACTTCTCTGTGTCTGAGTTATTGTGTGTCTGTCCGTCTGGGTACCGTGTGCATTCGTCGAGTCATTTACAGAAAAGAAATTTAGCTGTGTTTGGAAGCTTAAAGTAACCACATTAATTTGGCATATAATTCGTACAATCTTCTAAGGTATTATGATCAGCTTATGATCAGGAATTGATAACATGTCTGAAGAATATCGGCATGAATTAATGCGAAATGTCTTGTTTTCGATTTTTGGCAGTTTCCGGTTATTGAGATGGAATCTTGAAGCAACCTTCGATAAAACGGCAGCATCTCTATGCCCTTACCTAGGTGGACAGCTCAGCTTGGTTCAAAACATCAGATAGATCAAAATTAGTATATTGACAAAGCGGCCTCATTGATTTGTGGCTGTCGATACTGGGTGGGTTGTTTAAACCTCCACCACTGACCAATATAGGGAGATTGCATTCAGCGGATGTTATCCTTCAGGAGATTGTGTGAAATGTTCGGAACAATTTCATGCAGGTAAACAGATTCAGTTTGTGCATATACTGTTTGTATCATCGTACAACATAATTCCAGAACATACACGTACAAAGTTTTTCTGTTGTATATGTTTATACCATATCATATTGCTCCAGTTATTATAAGTAGAGAACTAACCTTCGATGACTTCGATCAATATAGCATTTGTGTTCGTCGATTGGGTGATTGCTCCAAAACTGAAGTTGGTCAATTATTGAGCATTTTGCTGATGTAAATAAATAAACTGCTCAGGATATATTGGCCTGCTTCAGCTTGCTATTATGGATTTAAGCATGAGAATATGACAGATAAAATGTGAACCGAAGCACTTTCAAAATCAGTTCAACTGTTCTTAGACGAATTTCGAAGTTGAGTGCACATTCTACAAGGAGGCTTCCAGGTACATCAAAGAAAAATTAAGATGAGGGAGATAATGATGTCGTCTGCATATGGATATGTCTATAATTACAGGTCTCCATGACTCAGTTGCGCTTTATCGCCTTTTCTAAAAAAGAGAGAAGCACGAAGAACGCCAAGAAGTAACTCAAGAGTCAAGGTAACTGAGAACAGTCGACCACGACAACTCTTGGTGATTTACATTGGCAAAATTGCCGTCAGAAACATAAAGCACCGAATTGAATTCTTGAGTAAACTGTACATGTGGATGGCAGTGATTTTTGGCCTAGTGATATCAGTTTTAATCAGATCATCCGAGTTCTGTATGGTTTTGTTAAGTTTTACTGGGCAGTTTATTCATAACCTTTAATTCGTTTCTATAATTCTTAAGGCTGACTATGCATTGTTTACTGATTTCCATTCTTCACTGAGTTTGCCATTCAACTAGATGCGTTTATTTTGATTACGGTACTTGAATTGAAAATAACTTTCTCATTGAGAAAAACAGCAGTTGACCCTTTTTCTCTTTCGGGATGTATGCTGTCCATAAAGCAGGCGCGTACGTTTAGGAATGTACAGATTAACGCTGTGGCTGTCCATGACTGGTCGGTGTAGGAAGTTACAATCACTAAGCACTTCAGTGGCATCACAATCCACCTTGTCTGGTTCTGGTTTACTTTGCTGAATACATACCAATTTAAGGCGATCCCGAATGAGTGTTTGTCCGCTCTTGAAATCCCTATAATGTCTTCAAAGAAAGCGAAAAAGATTTGCCACCCGTATTAATTCAGGGTGCGTGTGGCTGAACTATATCATCATCTGTTTTACTGACAGAAGATGAGGTATTTTTTAAGTTCACTGGATTATGTCAAAGAATTTAAACCTAAAACGACCAAAAATAAAGAGCTTAGTGAAAGGATATACGTGGCCGCCTATTATAGAGTTCAAACCATAGAATGATCCACAGATGATTGTAGATCGACAACTTGCTTAAATGGTTCAGTTTTAATTTGAGTTGAAACTTTCATTGATTTTGCCCAAAATGGCGCGCTGCACCTAGTGTTTTGACAACATTTCATGATAGAAAATTGTTAAGTGATCCATACTAACAGCTCTTGCATTTTTTCCAGCATGCAAAACTTGAACTATGGATTAATGTGAGTATGGTATTCACAGAAGATTCTTTTAGTTACAAAGGTAGAAAACAGCGGCCATTTACATCTTTTTACTATTTGGGTTTTTTCCAAATCAGTTTGTATAGAAAACCAATTTTCTGTACGTGGATAAACTTCTTTACCGACCTTTTCTAAACTTCAGTCACCAGCGGTCTAATGGGAACAATAATCGACCTTTAATAGCATGTTTATTTCTTCCTACATAGTAGGAATTGTTTGACATATAAATGTTAAATCTCGCTTTTGTAAATATTTTACACTCAGTTAACTGATATATCCTACCAGTAACTATAGGACTCTTGGAACTATAGTTTAAGCAAACTTTATTAACAAAAAGCTACACTTTTAGTAAACCTGATTTGATTTTGTCTGACCGTTGGTTTGAAAGAAAAATAAATCCTTTTGATTTTGCCGTCAAGGACATTTCACAAGTAATCTCACACGTTGGAAGATGCATTTACACACTGCCACCGCTGGCACAGTTTAATCGGATTGGCCAGCTTTAACAGAATGCAGCTATGGCAAATATTCACAAAGCTTGTTCAATTCCCATTATGAACTTGTTAAAAGCGGTATTCGAGATATCAGAACAACAGCCGAACAGGGTCTTCGCAAACGTTCTGTAGTTAACCTCTTGACTTTCTGACAGCTTGTGACTAAATTTTGTTTGGCTTGTTTTAGGTAAACTTATGTTTGAATTAGTGCTCGTCAAGAGTCATATTTAGTTAAATATAGTTGCACGCAAGGTCTTTCCACAAACTAACTCCTGGCACAAAGAAATCAGTGATGTTGCTATACAGATGGATCCTTATGACTACCAACTGATCCATCTTTTTATTTACTACTTATAAACCTGGGGGACCGTGAGATATTACTGACATGCAGCAACTGAGCCGAAAGGAATTGTGGATAACTCTTGGCCATTGACATTGCTTTCTTTGTACTCGCAAACAAGAGACACTCGGTCTCGCTTTTGATATAACAAGCCAATTAGAAATGTTGATGCTTTGTTTCACAAAATCACACTGAATAGAAAATTGGACGAGGATTTGAAGTACAACATATTCTGTAGACACGAATGTGACAAAGTCTGATTGCAGTGAATTGCGTTACAATGCGAGTGCATCTGTCAGTTGTCGAAATGAAATGAAATGAACAATTTTTTGAATTATTTCAATCACGTTTATTGGATATGGAGCTGAATTGATAGCCAAAGAGGCGCGCAGTAGCGCCGAGGCGGCTGTGACTGCACTGTTCAACTTACTCAGCCCAACACATGTGTGAGTAGAACCATTGAAAGGTAAATTTGGCTTTCTATACTTATATTTTATGAGGGTTCAGTGTTTTTGACAAATATCCGGAACTATTTGAGTTTCCCGGCCCATTTTCCATATTAGGTTGTAATATGAATATCAGTTCATAACCAGAATCTATGAACCAATCGAACTGCTTGACACTAATTTGTATTTTTAAATAATGATTATATATCAGTTCGACAAGTAGAACAAGCCTGTGATCGGTGAGTGAGTATGTCGACCTTATAGCTTAAAGCAATGTTTGAACAATGACTGGCGTGCCGACGTTCTTCAAACGCAACACTGGTTAAAGTAGGTCCCGTGAAGTCACTGTTTCAATGCATGGTATCAGTTAAAGTTGTGTATTTGATCTTGAACTTACGTGACGCAACTGGAGCTTGTGTGACACTCACACAATCTCTTTTAAACTTGTAGTGGCATTGTTTGATTTATTCACGCTGCTATTTCATTACTCTATATGGTATATAGGAGATCACCTTTGTCAGGACGTATTTTTTTACTGAAAATTTGCAACTAGTTTCGGAAGTTTTTATTCAATGTATAACTATAAGTATCTTGTTGACTTTTGTTATTTCAACAACAATGAGCTCCGTCTGTAACGGGTGTATTGCCGGCGCCGTTCTCTTTCTCTGTGGGTGCAGAAGGATCAACAGTCAATTCGGTATTTTCGTAAAAATACAGCGCATAATATTAATATATGAAGTTTACCCCTTTGAATAATTTTAGTTATTATAGTTGAACTTGCCTGTTTGAAATAGATCAAGACAGGACTCTAAAATCGTGGCCTTGCATTCCTACAATAACTCTAACGGTTCTCTCAATACAGCCATATCGAGTTTTTTTCCAAATTGTACGTGGGAGAGGATTAAAAAATAATTATTCAGAAGGACAAATCTCAATACACATATTGGTCACGAGTTAATTTAGTGCTGTATTTAAATTTATTGGGCGTTTCTAGTTCCGGTGTCGAGAAACTTCAATTGCAAAGTGTTTTGTTCAATAATTTGTGCTTGTTTTTAAATGCAGAAACCCCCAAAAAACTGGACACCAACACACACAAAGCTGTGTCCCGTGTGGAATTGTAGGGACGCTGTGTTGTGTTTGTATCTATTGTTTGTGCTTCAAAGGTACACTTGAAAATTAACGTATTTCTCGCCTCCACTAGGAGGTAGTTCATACAAACTTCCAAACGAAACTCGGCTGTTTGTGATGATGTTGAGAAAGGTGTGACTCCAACAACAAAGCCAAAAACAGCTAGTTTTCATTTTTAATATAATGACATTTCCTGATGCGATTGTTGGAGTGAGTCTGGTTTACCCGTGTTAGATTGAGAGGTGGCAGCTCATAAATGAAATAATAAGGAAACAACTTGTGCGATCAGGCGGTCTGTTCACAAGTGAGCCTTGTTATTATTATCACAACAAAACAACGCCACCAAAACATTTATTTATTGCCTCAAAAGGTACGTTTGGAATTGGTGATCTTTCAGTTTTTTCATTCCATTTCCACTCACTCTACCAAAACAGTAAAAGCAATCTTATTTTGAAAAAAAAACGGTCTGAAACAGACATTGTTCGTCGAAAATATATTTAATTTATTCGAGTTTTCTGTGTGTTTCAAGTTTTGTTTTATGGAAACGAAGCATGTCTTTTCACATGCATAATTTGCTTTGTTGAGTCAAGACGCCATTGTTTTAGCATTGTTTTCTTTCTGTTGGCTGGGGGGTTGAAAGGGTGTTAACTCACTTGAATAAGAATAGAAGTTAATACGAGTTTAGAATTAAATAATCAAACGATGTGACATCCTTTTCCCGCTTGACGCAACAAAATAAGTTGAGTCATCTCAGAGATAAACTACACTGCATTCACACAAAACGCAAATGACAACTGAACTAAATATGCCACAAGAGGGTTCTTCTGGCATGTTTATGGCTTCCGCTTAACTTCCACCCGTTTTGTTACAAGTGATAAAATAACGAGTAGTGTGTTTTTGTTTTCTTTTGTGTTTCATCCGTTCGACAGCTGATTTGCTCAAACATCGCTAAGGAAAACTATAAAATGATTATCTCAAGGATATATATGGAAAACTATAACAGTCTCACGAAAGCCTTGATGCACATTTTGCAAGCATCGTATTCTTTGCTGTATCACGACCGCAGGCTCAGCTAATTCACTGAATTGCAGTTAGTTAGGATACAAACACGCGCAAATTCGAAGATGACGAGAAGTGTTAGTCAGTGTAAACAGTACAGAGCCAGCAAACAATAAAGTCTTTGAATATCAGAGTAAAATGACTTGGAATTATCTTTATGCCATAGTCACAGTCAAAGTTTTACAGTTGGAGATATGTGAAGATTTCTGTATGACGTACATATCACTGTCCATGTAGTACCGATTTTTGACATTCGGATACCTAGTTTAAAACCTTTGATGCTACGGTGACGTTAAGTCTTAACAGATTTTGGTATATTTACCGCGGGTATATGTTTTTAAGTTGAGAAACCATTGGTCATCTTCTCAGATGCATGGAAGACACGTTTCCCTCACTTCTCTATCTTGCTCAAACTAAAACAGGTCAGAAATGGCACATTGCATGCCAAATTCTAATTCTGAAAATGAAGAAAGGAAATCTGTGACATCATGATCGGACAGTAAACAGCGCTGCTCGTTAAACCGATCCAACATGATAGCAGAGACGATTCTGTTAGGTTAGGTTAAGAGGGCAGTTGTGTTATGACTTATGGCCAAATTCTCAGTCTATTTTCCCATTTTTGCAGTTTAAAAATTAAAATTAGACAGATTTGAAGGCGAGTACCTTTATGCTTGGAAACAAAAGCAAAATATTTTTGAACAATCATTCCTATGCTAATACCTTTCTCTTTCGATTTCTTAACAGATTGAAGGAGCTCAACAAGGTCTAAAAATCATTTGGATTTAAGAGTAAGTATTTTAAACCTTTATACAGTTAGCGAAAGTTTTCTAATGCTATTTCAGTATTTGTAGGGTAGTCCCTGCCTGCTGCCAGTTATCGTGCTGGTGAGAATAGAGTAGGCTGCATAACTTCAGCAATTGAGAATTAGCAGTCAAATTATAAATCCCAATGGATAATGAATCTCTGCCCCTCACAAACAACTCTGCAGTTAATTTGGGCGAGAAAAGTCATTGAATACGACTAATTGTTTGTATTTCGAACTCTAACACAATGACTTGCATAATCTTTTGGCGCGCTTGGTATTTCTTTGTTTTCGATCCAGTGAAAAGCCATAGCTGTCATGCGCGCTTCAATTACACAATACCGTTGCCATGTTCTCAGTTACGTGCCGTCGTGATTTGTGAAAATTAACTACCGAACTCGAACTCACTTACGACATGCAAATAGCTTATGGCTGACCAGTGATCGATCACACATACGATGAAGGGAATATTGGGGCAATTTACCTGCTTTCTGTTGGGCTGGTAGAACCGAAATGTCAAGCAATTAATCGTCGTCTCTGAAAACTTCATTTCTCAGGGCGAAGAATTGAGGACGCGCCTATCGATCAAAGCGTCTTGCGGCACGACGCTTGAAACCTGCAAGCCCTGCTTGGAAACTGACGACAAATTTAGCGAATGGATCGTCGATTTCATTCGGGGTTTTCCCTCTTGCTTGTGTGTGTCTTCAATTGTGTGACAATAAGCTACGAAGCAGGTTAGTAAAGTTAAAATGTGTTTACTTTGATCGGTTATCCTTTAGTATGACTTCCGTTTCTCTCACTCAAAACATCCTACAATCGTTAATGGTTTTGGTCGACTCTCATACATTTTTCTTTGACTAAGCTTGATTAGCAGCAAATTGATAGTATTGTTCTGTGGCCACAACACTAAAATTCGCATAAATCGATCGTTAGGCTTATAACCGAAAACATGTGGACGTCCAAAGGAGAGAGAGAATAACTCAATAAGATAATTCTAGTAGTATAAATGTCGGTCGTGCTCATAGCACAAGGAGTAAACATTGCTTGACTGTTGTTAACGTAAATATAAGGCCTATATTCACTTGGAAATGTCTGATCTTTATATTAATACTTAGTTGGCGAAGGCAAATCATAGAACGATCATTTTGTTTTCGATTACTCTCCCATTTAGTAGTTAATGAATTGCTTGAGCCTTGAAGTTGAAGTACGACGTGAGTGATGTGCTGTTTCAGAGTGGAGCGTTTGGTATAAGTTCTGAAACTTTCATTCACGCCTCCAAATATTGTTCTCTTGCGCTATAAAATATAGAGGTTTTGTGTCTCTTCTGCACAAGGACGGGGAATTCAGTTTGTAGCCGAAAACTGGCCTCGAAATAACCACAGAGACATGTAATTCAAGACTTGTTATATGACAATATGTGTCTTTGAACTGTATACCACACGATTGTACATTTTATTTGCCTTCATTGGGTGAAAACAAAACTCTGCTATGTATCAAATCGCCCTTACTCCATGTGACGGAATAATAATATTTCTGTAAAACTTCAGAAACACTAAATGTAGTGCCACTAAGAGCTGTATTTTCTGCTTCAAAATTGGTCAAAGGTTGTTTGAGAAGTTATGAGTGAAGAAAGATGAAAGCGAGATGTTTGCGTCCGGTTACTGTCGGTGTCATCTTCCCGTTGAACCACCCAGCAAAAACAATGAACATCACATTAAAACTTCGCTGAACCTTTTTGTATGTTCTTGTTTCAGTTGGGGTAAAAATCGGTGAATTAATGAAACCTATTCGTTTCTGTCTAGCTACTTTATACCAGAAATTAAATTTGACCGTCTGTTTGCCGTGTTTCAACTCCTGTCAAAGAACAATATCTCAGCAGTAAGCCCAGTAATTTAGTCGTGACGAAACCATCAGCTAGCACGTTCACAGCTTTTTTAAAATGTACAAACATTCAAAAACTACAACTTAGAAAACGAACATCACAAAGGGTACACCAGAAGTTCGCATGTCAAAGGGATCTAGCATTTTCAGTCAGTTTTAGTGACGACAGGGAAAGGCTAACACAGTAACAGTTAACAGAACTGCGTGGGCCTTTAGGCAATAATCCGAGTATAATAATGATCGCGAATCACGAATGACGAATTATATTTATTCAAACAAATCTCGATGTTTTGTAGGAAAACCTGGGTTCTGTTACCAAGTCCGGCATTTTCTCGTGAACCAAACTGGAGTTTACGGTTACATTCTTTTGGTGTTATTTCTTTGACGTGCAATCTCTCTCAAGTTAAGCTCTTTCCTATGTATGCCAGAAGGTTCATTGAACTTCCAATCTTGCTGGATTGGATTTCAAGAGTTAATTCCTGTGGCATACCAGTTTCTTGACGGACCACGCATTTTATACTATTGTCAAGACATTATTTCGAAAAGTGGATATTTTAGGATCGTACGTCCGGACTGGATTTCGATTTGATACTATTAATCTTTTCATCTCCTGTTTCGCTTAAAGTGATGATCGATTCAGTTCAAGTCAGTTGGAGAACAAATACATCTATGTCTATGAATTATTGATCCGACAACCAAATGTTTTAAAAAGCGCAACGTGAAATCATTTCAAAAGATTATTACAATATCAAATTATGCTTACTTTATACTAAAGGGTGCGATGTATGATAATTTGTGCTTGACATCTCAAATGGCGAAATGTTTTGGTTTGGATTATATAAGCAAATACTGTTCCGTATTGGTCATTAGCCGAGCGTGATGATCGCCGAGTCGAGTTTCACTTTTCGGTAGTACACTCCATATTCAAAACGGAAAATTTCTGCCAATATCAGGCCAAAAGGCAAAAGGAAATTTAGAATACAAAATGAAGCAGGAAAAGCAGGTTCATTATTAAAATATACACACTGTTTGGAGCTTCACCTTCATACAGGTCCAATTTCATGACACAGTACTTGAGTGTTTAAGTTTAACGCAATGTCCATACAATATATGTATATCATTTCCAAAGAACTCTTATTTTTATATACTGATACCTTTGTACATCTACATCTATTTTGTTGAAAATGAGAATTCTTAAGACCAAGGGTATTCAATAAAATATTTTTAAAAGTAACTTTCTCCGCTCGACACTCTCAAAATATTTAAACATTTATACCTTAAATTATGACATGTAAAATACTTAATCATTTATAGCTTAATTTAACACATTATCAGCTTTATACAAATCGCATGTCAGTGTTAGCAACCAGTATTAAACTTTAAATATTATTGCTTGCCAGATTGTGCTAATTCAGAGTCACTCAATCCGAGAGACTCTTTGTCTGTGCAGTGACATGATAGCATCTTGGACAGACGTTCTATCTAATGATACGAAGACAATGAGGGGCCTTTACGGCTTGTAAACATGCTGATAGCTTCTCAAGTAATTATTGCACATTGCTGTGTGTTGCCGATTCGCATGTGCAGCTTATTATGCAATTACGAAGTCACCCTTGACATGTATACCCTTCGCCCAAACATTCGCTTGGCAAGGGGTAATGAATGAAACAAGGCACTTGTCGATGCTTACAAATAAAGACTCTTCTGCTTCTACTGATAACCATATCAGGCCAAATATAACCTCCTAAATTCGCATTTGTAAGTCTTCAATTAATATTTTCTCCACATTTCTATTTCCAATAACCTTTATATAAATATAATCCTTACCATTAATAAGTAATATGGGCGTAGCACTTCACATTCTTTTTGAACGAAATTGTTTAGATATTCTTATGAGGTCCTATTTTTATTTGGAGTACTTCTAAAATGCATTTCTTCTTTAATAATGCTATATGTTTAATAAATATTATAACAAAGCCGAAAATATTGTAGTGAAACTAGTGGTTGATTGATGCGGTGTTGAGAAAGTCTTAATTGTTTATAGTAGCTTGCCAGCTGGCGCTTGTGCACGCTAAATCTTGACTCTCAGATATTGTAATATTGTATCTAGCCATGGTACTAGTCGTAACCACAATCAAGACTGTGTCGTCATCAATGTTTTTCTTTCGTTTTGTTTTTGGAGTGAAATGAAATTACTGGAGGTCACGAAAAGACAAATATTAGTCACTTGATGCTTCCCTTATATAACAACGAAAATATTTTGATATTATAATCCACACTGCGTGAGAATTTCAGTTATGGCCATCAGTCCAATACTTTTATTAGTCCTGAAATTTTGATGAGTTTGTTTTTGTTTTAACAGACTTTGCTAAACTGCTTTACTATGGATTTCGCATTACTTCCTAGTTATGTTAACATGATTGCTTTTAGTACTTGCGCGAATCTATTTCTGTCGGATGGTATCGTTAAACCAAATATGGCTTTGGGTGGGTAATATTTCTGTGTGATTAAGATAGTTTATGAACATATTTAGAAGTTAGAAAATCTTTAGACAAAATAAACTTAATAAAAGTTTAAATTCACATGCTCTAGGACTCACGGTTGCTCCCTAAAGATCCCCCGTTAGATTAACACATCAAATTACACATCAAATGCCATTACTGTATTGGTTATAAAGCTATTCATTTCTTATTTAGATATTTAAATTATTGTTCGTGCCTGCTTTCTAGTGAGTTACACCGGTCCAACTCTTGAAAATTTTATCAAAATGAACGTCACACCAAAAAAATTATATAAAATTCCATAATTGGGGTTCAAAAGTATTCAATCATTGTTGTGCCTCATCGTTTTTCTTATCACTTTTGAATTGACGTGTTTTGCCGGAGTCAAGAAAGTAGAACTAAAATATTGAATTCTTAAACCGTGCAGAGCTTCTTTTGTAATTTGTCTTACGTTGTATCATGCAGTTAGTAATACTCAGTATTTAGACATTTTTAGAACTTTTACTTTTCTCAAGGTTCTCAATTTCCTCATTAATGAAGATATTACTAGTAAACAAGTTCGTAATGTGCCTCAATTGCTCGTGATGAAGTGTGAAGGGGGAGTTTTTGAAGCACTTGCCATTACTCATCCAAAATGTTTTCGCTCAAAAGAACTTGTGAAAACACCAATAATAAATCTTTAAATTCCAAACATTGAAATAATAATACTGGTTACTTCTTCGCCATTCACACATATAAGTATATAAATAGCACATCTCAGACTGGCTCTCTTGAAAGTGAAACTACATGTGGTCTGTGCGAGTGGGGGATCGGGAAGAGATTCCTGTCTATTGTTCTTTCCTATGAAATTGGATAATGTCAAGTTCATCTTATTGAGACACCTTCATTGTATAACTATTATCATTATTTTATTTCATTTAGGTGAACGAATACAAGTTATCATAATAAATGATTATTAATAGTTCTGATATTATTAATAATATTAATATCATGATACAGGCGTCACTTATATAATTAGATTTATAAATTCTTGATTGGATTTACCACAGCTCCTACAGTCAATATCACACCAAAGTCCCCGGCAGGGGTAGAGAGGAGCACCATAGCAATCTTCTGTAAGGTCCGGGGAAGTCCAGCAGCCAGGGTCACTTGGTACAAGAATGGCAGTGCAATAACGGATTTAAGAACACATAAGTTCGTTCTGCCAGATGGCAGCATGCTTAGGATTATGCATCTGAGGCAGAGCAGGCATCGAGGTTCCTACAAGTGTGAGGCTGATAATGGAGTTGACCCCCCTGTCTCGGCAACAGTCCAACTTACAATATACAAAGGTATGAAACTATTATCTGGCCAGTGCATTGCTTGATCATATACTATCAAATTAAGTTTTGCGCTGGAGTCTTTGTATTCTTTTTTCGTGTTATTAGCTAAAATAAAGGTTCATTCTCCTAAGTATGCCATTCAGGTTAATTTTTCACCGCACAATGAAACTGAATTTCAAATTTAGATTGGGTACGTCGTTTGTATGTTCTTCTGCCCAAACTGTTATTGCTGTAAAATGCGTCCTGAGTGACTGAACTTGTCTGGTTGTCATCCCGAAATTGTCTATTTTTATTACTGAGTCATTCTGGTATTGCGCAATTTGAAACGTGTGGCAAACCAGATCACTTTCATATCAGTTCTGCACGCCGGTGTGCCGTGAAGAGTTCTCGCATTTGTTGATAAACGCGCTTTTTATAATAACAGACTATAAGAACTCCCAGGTTCAGATATGCCAAAAAAAGTAAAAACAAGCTTAGAACAATCAGCAGGCTGAAATTTTGATTTTTTAGGCGACTTTTCATGCAGTTCCGGGAAACTAATCCACTGTTTAGAAATATCAGGAAATATGAACAATTTGAGGAACAATTTCACACTGAAATCGCCAAAAATCAGTCCAAGTCTCAACCAAGTCTCAGCCAAACGTTGCTGGTTCTTACAAAGAAAAGAGTGTGGTATG
Organism: Antipathozoanthus remengesaui; assembly: GCA_025434805.1. Classification (NCBI taxonomy): domain Eukaryota; kingdom Metazoa; phylum Cnidaria; class Anthozoa; order Zoantharia; family Parazoanthidae; genus Antipathozoanthus; species Antipathozoanthus remengesaui. The sequence goes on along the minus strand of JANSTR010149163.1, from coordinate 4,101 downwards.
TTCTGAGAGGATAATCCTAGAACACAGCTTTGCACTGGCACAGTGTACCCAAGCCTATATAATAATAAGAGCACAGTGTACCCAAGCCTATATAATAATAAGAGTATATAAGTACTTACTACAAAGTCAGCGGATTATTATAACACCTTTATAATTATATGCGAACTCTCAACCATGAAAAGTCAGTTTTGATATTGGGTGGGATTGTCAGTGAAACGTTTTTGTTTCTTCGAAACAATATTAATATTCGCAATTTGATCATTACTCATTAGTGTATAAAAAAATGAATTCAATATTGTATATCAAAGTGTTTTCAAAAATTGTGCTTAAAAATACTTTACAATTCCACGTTGAGAACAACGGTGACTGCAATTTGAAATGTACTGCTCGGTTCTCTTTCTGTTTTTCTTTTTAAAACAACACTCGAAAAACCTCAGAACAATTGCAAGATCAAATGACAAAAAATGTCATCTTATATTTCATCCAAGAAAGAAGACATTGTGATAGTTCTCCCATTAATTTTCCACAACCAAAGTGTTAGGGCCGATTTTAGGGTGATCTGTCTCCCCGTGGTACATAACAATGCTTATACTATTAGTAGTCCAAAGATGATTCAGAAAAGGATCAATTATATACCATAAAGGCATAAGCAATATGCAAAACCTATTTCCTGGCTTCCGAATAAAAGAAGCGATATTGCCCTTAAAAGTGTGCGGTTACCAACTCGGTGTTTCAAACTTTTGAAAGCGTGTGAAAACACAGGTTTCTTTCGGGTGTTTTGTGGTTTCCCGGAAGGAAACACTTGTAGCACATCAGACTTGCTGTAAAATAATTACCGCCATTTGAAGGCAGCTGACATAATTAATGCATTTTAATCAGCGTTAACAACATGAGAGAAGAGAGGAAAACTGTCTAATAATAAGAAATTTTAAAAGTATTTGCGGTTTCCCAGGGGAATTTCTAATAATATAGACTCTCAATACATTAGCATCGAAGAATAGAAGAATTTACATTTATGAGATTTCAAGTGTTGTGTCTTTACTTCAGTTGACACTCCCACTAGTTCATTTTTTTTAGAAAACAGAATCATTATGACAATATAAACGAAAGCACTTGGCTATGACTTCTTTATTCCAAAAGACACTCCTGTGACTCGCATCAGCTTGTTCCGTCTGCCAGACCACTGACATTGTCTACTCAGCTACTATATACTAGGATCTAGACTAGAGGTCAAATAGTACAGATATTTGTAGCCTATTAACACCAGTAATTATATAAACACCCTCCCAAAATTACAACCGGAAATCGGAATTGAGCTCAGCAAGCATTTCATTTGTGTAATTGGGGTCCTAGTTTGAATTAGTTGTATTTTGTATTTGAATTAATTGTAGTTTGAATTTCGTGTTTCTTGTCCTTAATGCTGTTCAACAGCTTGGGTTAACTTGGCTTGTTTCTCAGATAATTACCTAAAACTATAAATTAAAGTTCTGGAAATCTTATATTTATATATATAAAATATCCCGTTTTACTGTTGTAAGACTTGGAAGCTGTACGGACAGGACTACACATATGCCACACAAGGCTTGTGGACTTTTATAAATCAAATATCCTCAAACCAAAACCTCTTAGAGCTTCTTCAAATGTTTGAAAGCAGCTGACCGACACCAAAAGAAAACGTGTAAGGCACAAAAATATTCGTCTCAAACAGGCCGTGCATTCTCTGTTGTCCGACGGCTTGACAGTCAGACACTGTCCAGCGGTGATTTATAATTAGATATGTACAGTTTTGAAACCAATAGAATGCCGAAAGGAATGTCATGCGCCAATGGCAATGGAAGTGTATCAAAAAGTTTGCAAAATTTGGCGTGTTTAGCTATCAACTGTGCTCTCTTTCGACCTAATTTTGGCATTATATTCGAAATTATATTGAATATAGTATCTATTTTAGTTGAAATTTAGTTGAAATTCATTAGCGGTTCTGCCGCTCACATAGGGGTACTCAGCCATATTTTCCTGGGGTACCTGCATGAAGCGGGGAAAAATGCTTTTTGTAAGACTTCTGTAGTAATAAATTAATATTTTCGCTTTGTTTGTGATAATTCAGAATCCTTTCATTTATGTATGTCAGCATTGTATTACATACAATAATAAATCGAGAAAATACCTTCCGTTCTTTACTGCAATGAACTTCTACTGAAACTAGAATTAGCGGAGATATTTGTATTTGCCACTCAGTGAATGCTGCGCAAGTACGCCCTTGCATAATCTGTAGACTCGCAGTCTGCATGTGAATCCGTAGCGATAGCACAGGCGGGGAAGGGGAGGAAAGGATGAATTATATTGACTGCAGCTGCAAAAGACTTATCATTCCGTTTTCCCCTTGTATTCTTAGCGAGTAATAGCCCCCCTGGTTTTCCTCGTTTAACCAAAAGTCCGAGGCCTGGAGCCAAAACGATTGGTCACCAAATGCTCCTTGCGTGTATAGCAACCGGCTCGCCCAAACCTACCATCACGTGGACCAAAGACGGGTTCCCACTTGATGTATCGGGGCCTAGATACACGAAATTGGCCAACGGGCTGAGGATCGAGCGGCTGAGGAAGAGCGACGAGGCGAGATACGAGTGTGCTGCTACAAACGACAAAGGGGCAGTGTACTCTCGTGGAGTCAGGATATATACTATAGGTACGTCTCTCGTGGAGTCAGGATATATACTATAGGTACGTCTCTCGTGGAGTCAGGATATATACTATAGGTACGTATCTATGTCGCCTGTATGTTGAGAGCTCGTGCATCTCCTTGGCTATCAGCGTCCTTACAGCTATGATTTAGTTTTCTAAATCTTGCTTCTTTTTTCCACAAATCGGTAAACTTCAACTTTGTTGAAACACTCTGTAGTTATATATTATATAAAACCTTGAATAATACAGTTACTGATATCATTTGCAGAACCCAGGGAGACACCAACGTTCTTGGTTACTCCAGCCAACAAGACTGTGGATCCGGAGACAGACGTTACGCTCAGATGTTCGGCCACCGGAAAGCCACAACCCACCCTAGTGTGGAGACGCGAGGGGGAGAGGGTGCTGGGTAACCCTGACCTAAGTCTGACCTTGAGAAACATCAAGGTCTCTGGCAGGTACACGTGTACGGCTTTCAACATGTGGGGCAGAGTTCGCTCTGCTGCTTACATTTCTGTGAGAGGTAAGAAAAGTGATTACGGAGTATAAAACAGTGGTATTAAATTGTCCGCCTCTCACGTCCTCTCCTCTAAATCCCCTCAGCATACAAGTACTTTATCTGCACCTTGACCTTTGCCTCCCCTTTCCCCATCCGCGCCTGTCCCCTCCGGCCTCGTGTCGTATTCCATCAGTATCGATTTCCCTTGCCAGTGTTGGTTCACTTACTTAGTAACATAAGTTCATTCTAGATACTCCTCTACGAACCCTCTTTGAAAGGCCAGGATGATCATTATACTCATGAGACCACGTGATCTCTTGTTTTTAGCTCTACCATTCTCGCCGACCGTACCACTCGCCACTAAAATTTCACCGCACGCCATCACGGTGGAGTGGCAACGCAGTGGCGGGCCCGCCGTGTTCTCATACAAGCTGGACTACAGAAAGAAAGGGAACACAGTGTGGTTTGAGATCAATATCCGTGGCCGCATGTCGTGGAAGGTAGACAAACTAAACCCATACGAGAAGTACGAGTTTAGGGTGTTTGCTTTGAACGACCTGGGCACTAGCAAGCCCAGCCCCATTGCCGAATTTGCTACGTCACAGAAAGGTTAGGATGGTTACTTGGTATTTCTGGAAAGTGCTTGAATTCAGAATGACGAAAATCTATAGGAATTAATAAATAGCTCTTCATTTTCGTAATTTGTGTTGTGCACGTGTTCATTCTCATTTTTTGTGAGAAATATGTGACACCAAGTCCCTCATATGTGACACCAAGCCCCTCATATGTGACACCAAGCCCCTCATATGTGACACCTAGCCCCTCATATGTGACACCAAGCCCCTCATATGTGACACCAAGCCCCTCATATGTGACACCTAGCCCCTTATATGTGACACCAAGCCCCTCATATGTGACACCTA
>JANSTR010149152.1:0-11053 GCA_025434805.1 Antipathozoanthus remengesaui | reverse complement strand
GAAATATTTTACTAGTTTTAGACATTCTGATTTTGTTTCCAATTGTGTTTAAAACCCAGGAAATACGTTTTCAGACAGAATAAATCCCCCCTCCCCCCAGTTTTCCATGGCTTGCTATGGCCCTGAAGCACCCGATATATAGTGCTCGGTTCACCATACGTTTTGCCACTAGGAAGCTCAAGAAATATTTAAATAAAGTGGTTGGTATTTAACGTCGGCGCATGGTATATACTTTCAAAAGAACGTCAAGCTGAAAATCGGCAAAGAACATTTCGGCAAAGAATTTAATAACATGCTAAGAACACACCCGAGGTCACGGTAACATTGTTTGAAACCAGAGTAAGAAACATGGACATTTACAAGAACAATTTGCAGGAATCTTTTTTACTCTATTTGCCTATCAAATATCGAAGCTCCTATCTTGTTAGATACTGATACAGTGTCTGGCAGCAGCCAGCAGTTACTAAATTTTGTTTAATTCAAGAACTATACACATGCTTTCAAAAAACGTTACTATAAATAAGTACACCAGAGTATGAATATATTAAGAACATTTTAAGAACATTTGAGGCTAAAATCCCCAAAATATTTTGCAAAAGAACATTCAGCCTCGGCCTGAAAATAAGACGTTCGTATAAAAAACAAATACTGATATTCTGTCAGTTTTTGAAATTGATACCAGTGCCCTTTAATTAACTCTCTCTCTGCATGTCAGTGCTCTTCGCTGCCTTTTCTTCCATACCTACTGTATCAATTACCATAATTTAATATACAATATATATAGGGTCTGACACAAGTATGCCAGTGCGACTTGTCCGGCCGTGTTTATCTGCGAGTTTGCGGATTTCTCTGTGCTATTATTAAATGTATATTTGTGTTTTGCCTTTTCATGCTTGACCGAATCGCATACTGCATTCAATGTCATTCTGAATATAGACGACCTTCCTTACATTTCAGCTTTACCAGTAGACTGCTAGAAGCCAGGGTATGAAATAAACTTGGACTTACCTTCATACTAACTTACAAGTTACTGCAGGGACCAGAAAAGTCGAAACAGATGTTCGAGTTACCGAGGATAGAAACGTGCCCTTAAGCTTCAAACAAAACGGCAACGCGTAGCATACTAAGGTTCAAGGAGCGCACGGCGCGTGCACCTTTCCCACCAAAACCGCGCTCTTGTTGACCCGAAACCACAAATAAAATACTTGGAATTTTTTAGAATGTTTAGAGCATCAGGTGAATTTTTGGAGACTCTTAGGAAAAATGTTATTTTGGTTGACTTTGAGCAAAAATTATTTTTTCTCTGCCTCGAAATTTCTATGAAACAATATTTTTTATACTATTTTTTACAAATTTACAGACGTGCAGGCAGTTTTGCTCTCCTCGCACTTGACCGAACATCCAGTGCCTTTTGTTTAATAAAAGTGCCAGCCAGTGTACAAAATGTATATATGCCGTTTTCTTTCATAAAAGCTGACCAATCGGACCGACCAGATTCAGGCTCCTATATAGATCTAAACATTTCTTATATGTATGTTGCATGCATGTCCCCATTCCAAGAGAAGTTACAAAACCGCATTTTAAGGCAGTCGAAAAGCCTCCTCAGTGGCAGCCATATTATATCTCTTTGCGTTTGCCAGCTTGCTTTAAGATTCTTCTTTTAGAACCTATTTACTCGACTTCCGACTCATCGGCAACTGATACACTTGATATAAACTTGTGTACTTTAACTACCGATACTGAAGCAGGCGTAGCTCAGTTGGTTAGTGCGCGGCCTTCGGAGCTAGAGGTCACCAGTTCGATTCTCGGTGACTCCAACGTCCGTTTCGACTTTCCTCTGATCCATGTAGCTGGAGCTTTAAATACCCGTAAAACGGAACATTGACAGAGGGAGGGAGTAAAGGGCGCACCGAGGGCCACAAGTTTATCAATTTAATTACTGTCACGTGTTACTGTCGTTAAATAAAGTCGCTTCACCTTCACCTTTCGCCACGACTTTCTTGGACTCAGCAAGGCCAGCGCAAACATCCTAGAGTTGGTCCGGCCAAATATTTAACAATTACTATCATAACCTCATATCCAAGAAGCGTGAGTGGAATAATTGTTTTATTAAATACAAAACACTGGAAAAAACATCTAGAATTTTATTTTCTACCGACTCTTGAAAGTTTTCGGCCATGTTGAGGGAAAATTTTCAGTTTCCATATTTGGACAAACTATAGGATATTATTATACCATGAGTAGAAAGCCATTTAGATTATCAGAATTTTAATATCCCATGTTTGGTATTTAATAAAAATTATTAGCTTATACTTTCTCAAAAAACACCCAGAGTTTCCCCCTGCTAATGAAAATACAAAGGCTAGAATAAACAAATCCAACTTCTTGCCACTCAAAGCTCAATAAATTCCATCTAAAGTGCTACATTGCCACAAAATCACACCAGCACATCCAGAGATAAATTATCTACCCTTAAGAACCCACTTTTGGTTCAAAGATCTAAACCAAGTGAAGTAAAGAACCAGTTTTCTTCGCCATAGTTGAGCACTGGAGTCTGTAACTAACTGTTCATGGACTAAGGTAGGGATTCAATGGTCCTTTTTCAGCTTTGCAACCAGGCAAACAAGACATATGAGCTCTATTTTTGTCATGTTTGTGCGAGTAACAGATGCAAATTACTTGCCTGTTGGCAACTGTATATAATAAATTTCTGATATTTATTAAAGTGTTATTAACTTATACAATTTGTCAGTAAAATAAGATCATATTTTCTCAATAAAATTTAGATTTTCCAACAATTTTTGTACATATTTTGTCGGTGTTTTTATGCTCTCAAACGATTCCCGAATTATCGTGAGCCCACAGAGACATAATCCAGTGGATTCATGCTGTTAAGAAACAGTACTTTATGTATGCATGATACAGTATATCCAGAGCACATGGTTCGATGATAAATGATAATGACGTCTCCCAATTCTAAAAGAAAGCAGTCGGGCATTAAACAATATCTGAAGTCTTTTTTGTTCAATATAGCAATTCCCAACAAAGAGCAAGTTCATGCACAAAAGCGAAAGGGGAGTATTGAAGAAAGTCATGGTTTTCTTCAGTCCTGGCTAGTTGAATTCATTAATAGTTTCCCTTATATAAGTATTAGTATAACAACGAATCGGATGTTATGTACTGCGACTTTTGCCAATGTGCTGGGCAACATTCCACTGTTAAATTTTGACAAACACATTTTTTCATGTTGAGTTAACAGTCATGCATAAAAAAAGATGTGGAGACAATATAAGGCCAAGTAAAAAAACTTATAATATGTTTAGCGTCGCCACCCACTTCCTTTTTGAAGACCACCTGCTTCTTTACTGACTGGGAGATTAAAAAAGATGAAAATTAAAATTCATGTTTTAAAATCATTTGTCACCTTGTGTTGTGTTGTTTGAATTCTGGTATTGGAATATACAAGTCCTTGACACAAGATACAATAAAAACAAATTAGACAACATTTGTAAAATATTGATGTGCTATGTAATGCCCGCTGAGGTCTCTTGTTAAATTGCAAGACAGTATCTGCCACTCAGTGTTTTCCAGTAGAGCAACTACAATTCTTGAGGTAGCACATATGATTTATTGATTCAGAGATTTTTTTGTTATACAGCAACATTTTATTAAACCTTTTTTCAGTGCAGTATTGTATCATTGTATATCAGGGATTTGTCATGAAGAACAAGAGGTTGACTTTGGTGTGGTGCAAGCAACATTTTTTTCTAAATATACCAAAAATAAGAGGTTAAAGTGGATTTCCAAAAAAAAATTTAAAACAGGTCGCTTTCTCCTCATTTTCTGAAAAAAAAAACAGGCACTAAACAGAAGTTTTTTTACTTGGCATAATTTTGGCTACTAAATTGCTGTGAGTGGCTAATACATTTTTCCTCTCATTAGCCAAATAATACTAATTTTTAACTTGTGTGGAGCCCTGAAAGTCGTATTTACTGATACTCCCATACAAAGTCTATATATGTAAATCCAGACATTCAACAGCTTGGGCTCCCTGTGCTCACCTCGGTTGTCTTTCGACATTCCGGACATTTAATGCTGTATTTTTGTCCCTCGTTCTTCACCAGTCTTTCCAGACAGCGTTTACAGTAAGTGTGTAGGCAACTCAGAACTCGCGGGTCCACGAATGTTTCCATGCACACGGCACATTCAAAGTTGTCGGACTGCTCTTCGAGATTCACGCTTTCTTGTTTCGCCATTGTGATTTGGTAAAGAAGTCTTTGACTTATCAGTTTGCTACAGAAATACAAAGAGAATTAAAATCGTCAAATCGAGAGTAACTAATCAAGACTAAATTTAATATACAAATTAAATATAAGTACTTAATCGGTTGATGAACAATATCTACCTGCAATCGAAAAAATCAGTTGGAATGCACACTAAACTCGCGGCAAATCACTCGTGACGGGAGACGCTAATTATAACGCGCTCTTAAAAATATTGGCAGAGCAATCGTCCTTTTTAAAAGTGAAAAAAGTTCCTGAAAACATGCTACCTCAACTTACTTTTCGTTGAAAGGGAACCGGAGGTGTATAATTTCAGTCAGGATAACAAAGATTATCAATAACGGATATTTTGTGCAAGATGTTGCTTGTATCCAACCCGGAAATAACTTGATACGTTTGATACCCCGATGCATCATGGCAATCTTATCACACCCCAACTACAGCCCCCAACTCCCACCCCCTCAAACACTAACCCAGCGCCCGGTTTATCAAAAGTGTGAGTTTTAATACAACTTAAATTGACAACTTCTTTATCTTACACTTCAAGGAAAGAAAACCCGATATGGCTGCACAAGTCAGCTTCTACGGAGCTGAACTTGATCCCTGTGAGTTAAAACTTCAATGATGGATTAGCGGCACAAATCAAGTTTGCAATACTCCCATGCTTAGAATTTTATCCAAACCTGTTACTGCGTTTAACTCAACTTGCCAGTATTTATTTACAAATGATGGATTGTAGTTGGATAAGGGTAAAATTTTTGGCGATTGTGCTGACGAAGCTCGATGCAAATAACCAAAATAATAAATAGATCAGAGGGCATTTGTTATTATATTATTGGTTTGGTCTGGTCACGTTGGCATACAGATTATGTAATTAAAAAAAATGTGCCTACGCGTTTAGCGTTTCATGAAAGTAAACATGTTTCCCTCTTCATAAGGCGAAATAAGAACAGAATCTGGGTTCCACGTAACCAGACAAAACTAGAGCCTTTCTTTCGGGAGAAAACTAGACTGCACAAACATCAACTCAGTGTCGAGACCTGGTGCTTTGTCTCAGTGCATGAAATGCGGTCGTATAAGAAACCTTAACATGCCCTTATACGACCCTTATGCTATCCATTTAATGATATTATAAGGGTGATTTAATGAACGTATAAAGATCCTTATATTTCAGGATGTGTCGTCTTACGTATCAGGAACCTAATACGACGTATCATGATTCCTTATGCTACCACGATACACTCCTTATATGGTTTAAAGTTCAATGAGTCGCTCGCATCACGTTCATTATACATATCCTTAAATCAACGTTAAAAGGGAAGATAATCTCGGATCCAGATACGTCCTTATTACTAGCGTCTGGTAATTCTTGGCAGTTCCACGCTATTTTATCTCCACTCTGTTGTTACTTCGCAAATTCTAAAGGAATATGGATATTAAATGAGCCATAGAACTGACAAATGCACGTTCATGGACCATAAGCTCGATACGCGTACTGTATTTGTCAGTACAATTTGCAAAAACGCTTCATAATTGCCAGAATCAGACAAACATTTACTCGACCTCAGGTTATGACTGCGTAAGCTGAAGTGCAATTTTAATATGATGTGTAGAACTTTGCAAAGGTGACAAATTCCCAAAATTTGGTTTATAAAGCTAAAGCACTTACTGAACTTGTATCACCTTGTATATAGAGTCATTATTCCATTTTGATTTTCCAAAGACAGTTATTTCTTAAAGAAGTATGTACAAAATACAAAACTGAGAAACAAAACTGGATTTTATTCAGTAATTTTTTGAAACGAACGATTATAAAAAAATTACGAAACAGTTTGAAATCTCCATACCGTTGCAGCGAGATACAATTAGGAACTCAACAAGTTCGTCGAATGGTAAATTTCATCAAGACTGCACAATATCATTTATGTATTGATCAAGCCTATTCAAAGACGTAAGGATTCCGCACAGTTCAACAATGGGCTATTTCAGCATGTTCGTACGAGTTCTCTTATGCATCAACATAACTATCTTTTTAAAACATTGTTAATTATTAAAACTCCAGTTAAAGAACAGGTAATCCAGGGATGTTAACATTTGCTTGTTGGAGGTAATGCATTAGAAAGGTTACTGTTTAATGGAGGTGCAGACACAATGGAAAAACCAGTGCTTAATGACGGTACAGACACAATGAAGCGTGTAAATCATTGAAGCCAAGGTTCCGATCAAATTCGATGCCTTCATGTCAACTTCTTTTTGGATTAATATTCTATCAAATGTCTAGACTGTCCGCCTTCAAATCTGGAAATAAACGAGCAAATTAACTTGAACATTTTCTGGAACATTTGAAATTTTAACACGCAGGGATTGCAAATTGTTTTTTTGAATTCCAAGTTCTTAGGGCTTCACCTTGTGGGAATGTCCACGCCTATTATACAGACCAAGCGTCACGATTACGTAAAATATTTCTACTAAATAATAAATGACATAGAAAATCAAAACACGATGGAGTAGCAGGAGCTGGGGACCTTGCCTCTCTCCACCACACGTTTTCAAAATTATAAGAGTTATTGTCTAGTAGCAGCGCGGCGCCTGAGTAACATGCACGACCACTTCAGTCATCTTACCGTAAGTCATACATTTGAAAGACTTATACAACGTCTCCAGTTCAGTACACACCTTTCTTGTATATTTAATATATTTTTGTTCCTCTTGCGTTCGTTTATTATATTGACACATTTTGACACATAATTTTGCTGTAGACTTGTATTGTAAATGTAATTATTATCAGATCAAGGCAAATGTCAAGCTTTCTTGGATGTCGAAGAGTCAACCGCTGGGCGATGGGCTTCCAAAAACGACGTGTGTTACATACATATAACAGAAAAATAGAAAGATCAATTTAGTTTCAAACGCTTTCCTGCCATTTGCTCATCATTAAAGTTTAGCCTTATCCACCCTGACATGTTTCTGCTATGGTAAATGGAGGGCTACCAGTGAGAGATAAAATATGCTTTTCTAAAGGAATTTGATGGTCAGACTTATAGTCTTGCGACACCCCTTCAGTTTTGGTCCGGAATACTCGACATGTGAAGGTCCTTCTTCTTCAGAGGACAAGCGTGCAGCCCATGTAAGATCCCGTCTCAAGCGCAATGACGTCAAAATTCAAGATGGCGGCACCCCCAATGCCGAAAAGTTCTCGCTCCCTTCTCGTTTGTGCGGCTTTCGGGATTGAGACTTCACAACTTAAGAAGTAAAATGAATATATAGGGGAGTGGGATAGTGAATGTCTGTTCTTATAATCCTTTTTTTTTATTGCTTTTACCACTCCAAGGTGGACGGAGAATCTTAACAGGTCTCTCGACCCAATTGACAAAGGTCTCCGAGGGCCTACGGCTTAACGTCCTTATCCGAGAAGACGCGAAGGTTTAACCATTTGCAGATGTTAGAACAAAGGCAGCATCTTCTCCTCAGTTATTTTAAGACCCTGAGTGTTGGCCCGGCCGGGAATCGAACCCGAACCTCCCGCACTGCAGACTGGCGCCTTACCAACTGTGCTAACCAGGCGGCGGTTAACCTTTCGTCTGTCACGTTATTATTTGTACTAATATTTGTCACACCTAAATTAGCTCATGGTACACGCAATAACCCAAGCATCTCTATCTCTAGAGATCACCTACACGGTTTTCCAAGTGCAGTTACTCAGAATCAAAGTCCATAAACGGAATACGTTTCCTGCTTCTAAAATGGTTGGTTAGACAATCTAAAATAATCAGTACTAATATGTTTATACAAAGCAACACATTTCTCAACATTACCGCCCTCTTGGTCCTCTTGACTCCCTTATGAATCAAGCATATTGCGAGATTTCCAACCCGCGTCTAGAGCTGTAGGTCGTTTGGGGGTATTTCTAGTGGCACCATTGGTCGCATTGGAGAGAGTATAGCTATAGGTGGTTTGACTCCTTTGGTCACGCTTCTCACCTCGATAGGGTGCAGCTTCTGTACCGGTCGTGACACGTGCTTATACCGTCCCTTAGTGACAACTCCAATATCCACGCCTCTAACTACACCGTCTTTCCCTTTCACTAGTTTCTCCACTACAGCTATCCCCCAACTTACGCGTTTCTTATTATCTTCATGAACAGTCACTACGTGTCCTATCTCAATAACTCGTGTGCACTTCACTAACGTACTGCGATGGTACTCTCTGAAATCAGCAAGATATTCATTTCTCAATCTACTCTAAGAGTACGCTAATCTACTCAAGTACTTACATCTGTCATTACAAGGTATGTTATCTTCCTCCTCATCTGTTGTCCGAATAGGCTAGGCGCATCGGGAAGAGACTTAATCCTCCTACCGAAAATTAAGTGCGACGGCAGTACCTCTCCCCCTGTTTCGTCGTAATCATATGTCAGCGATATAGTGTTCCTGGTATCAGTCCACTAACGTCAAACGTCAGTCTTGCGTTTCCCAGCACCCTTCTTAGGCAACTCTTGATACTTGATACGCTCAAAGAATCCACCCCACCAGGGTGCTTGTTCTAAATTGAACTTCCATTCAATTCTCAAATCGTTTCTTAAAGCTGCACTGTTAAACAAGTTGTTTAACAAACTTTCTGTTGCTTGAAAAGTCTTCGCATTGTGTGATGCCATCAAAGTAGGTGTGCCTCGTCTAGCTGTAAATCTTCTAAGCTCTCTTCTGAAGGCCTCTTAATGTATTGCTCACACAGCATGAAAATAGCGCGATGTATACCTTATCCATTTGTGCTGCCGTCAGTTTGACATAGAGTAGTCTTAGAGTGGACGTGCAAAATCGATCCCGACATGTGAGAATGGTGGTACTTCTTTTACTCTAAAATCTGGTAACGCTGCAGTTTTAGGCGCACTGTAAGATTTACCTACCAGTTTTTTACACGTTACACAACCATCAAGAACCTTCTTTACCATCTGCCATCCCTTTGGTACCCAATACCGTGATCTCAACTCGGCCAATGTGACCCGTACACCACTGTGGTGTACTGTGCAATAAAATTGCTCGATCAATAATCTGTTAAGCCTGTGGTCTCTTGGAAGTAGAACTGGCCTTCTCGTGTCGAACTCTAAATCGGAGTTGACCATCCTACCAACACATCTCACTATTCCTGCGTCTTCTACAAGCCCTAGTTCTTTTACCTTTCGTTTAAAGTTCCTATTATCTTTTTATCCACTCGCATTCCGCCTTCGTTAGCTCATCTGTGCTCAACTCACCTTCAATCTTGGCAGAACCTTGCTGCTTTGCTCTGATATTGTGGATAAACCTCCTTATTAGTCAATTGCATTATTTTGTTGGCTCTATTTTGGATCCAACAAAGTGCAGTTTTACTGTCCAGCAAAAAGTTTACCTCACGTAGGCCAGCTTGTCCAGCCAAAATTTGACCTTATAGCGCAGGCCTTTCTCACTGTATCTATCAGTTTGGCAAGCATTAAGATCGACATGAGCTCCAGTCTCGGAATCGTTTGTGCCTTTACAGGAGCGACTCTTGTCTTCGAGGCATTCAAACTAGTATGAGTTCTAGACAAAACTAGACGAAATACACCATTGCAACTATATAAACAATACCCTTCTTACTTGCGTCTCCAAACCCGTGAAAGCAACACTCTAAGACCTCCGCACTGGGATTCGCATAGAGACACCTATCCACAGAAATGGATTTGATCTTCTTCAAGTCCTCGGCCCACGTTTCCTATGCCATTCTTTCTTCCCCCTTCTTCTTCTGGAAAGTATTTTCATACTTACCAACACCGGGCTGATAAGCCCAAGAGGGTCGAACAAGCAAGCTCAAGATGCTGCGCTTTGTCGGACATTTCTCGGAGGCCTTTCTTGTTAGTTGCTCAAAACTAAATCAAACTGTGTCCTTGTCACAGTCCCATGGCAACAACAGCCTCCACCTTCTCACCCCTGACGTACCTAGGGTCAATTGTGCATAAGACGGATGATCACTTGTCACGCTATCGTTCGCAGCCCGCTCTTTTTCTAGTATTCGTTCTTGTAGCTGCCGATTGTTCGTCTTCCATTTCCGAAGTTTAAAACCGCCGCTCACTAATTTTTGCTTCCCATTTTTGTCCAACAGATATGCAGAATTTGAATCCTGCTCGCTAGTTATCAAATAGTCTACATAAAAATATGCCTTTAGTTTTTTGATAAGCTATGCATCTTCGCCAGCAAACGTTGAAAAGTAATGGCGCAGCGTGGCACTGAGAAGAAAGGGATACTACAATTTAGGCCAAACACTAAACGCACAAACTTAAAAACTGATACTCTAGGCTTCACATCGTTAATATCTTCCAGCTTCGAAGACTTTCTTATCTACATCAATGTTTAGAAATGCATTTTCTATATCCGCTACCCGTGGCTGTGGTCTGAATTGTGGTGCGAGTTCGACAGTAGCCCGGTATCGCCATATTGTCTCAAGATATTTTGTTTTTGGTCGGAAGTTTACTGGTGTACAACACATGAGTCATTAATGTGTCGATGTTCGAGAGAGAACGAATCTGTGGTGAATTATTGAGTTTTTGTTGATAGGCTAGGGCTTGTTGATCTTCAGGCACGACAACCGACATGGACAGAGATGAAATTGGTGGTTTGAGATAACGGTATTCCTTTGTATGTATATAGATATTCGATTTGTACTTTGTGCGTACTGCATGTATTCTATTTAGTGAATAAACCCCCTCTACGCTTTTTGTATTGAGCAATACAGGCCCGAGGCTGAAAAAGTGTCCGAAAAGT
>JANSTR010149141.1:0-11053 GCA_025434805.1 Antipathozoanthus remengesaui | reverse complement strand
TATCACCTGTTTTCTGCCATGGCACTCCAAGGAGTTTGGTTTCCCCAGACCGCGTTCCCAACTCTTGCTTTGCGTATGAAACCTCAGTGTCTGTGGTGGTCGTTGGAGTTTCTAGTTCCGGTGCATTAGAGTGCCATTTGTGTAGTTGGAACTTGGCATCACCCAAAGCGGTTACTACAAACTCCTTTCGCTCTTTAGCTTGCTGGACAGTGTTCCCCCCAAGTATCACGTCATAGATCTCCGCAGGAGCTCTGTCTCTGTTGGGTAATGGTGGGCCCCGGTGTCCAGGTGTGTCCCGATGTCACCCCCCAGGAATAAGGTGAGCAGGTTAATCCGAAGACGACACGTTGGAACCTGTAGGTTTCCACCGGCTGATAGTTGTTTGCACGCCAAACTTTAGAATGCGGACGAACTAAAATTCCTTCATGTTCACTTCTTTACACTGACTAAACGGAAGTTCAAACGACAGGAAAAACTAATGAAATACTACACGAGTCTGTGACGGGATTCTCACACAATCCCGATAATTGAACGATTTGTAAATAAGTAACACAATTGTACTAATACTCTACAGTTTCCAACACTCCTTCGGGAATAACACCAAGAATGTCACATAGGTCGCTAATGTATCCACTGATTCTTATTTTTTATACTATACAATACTATACTTTTCGTCATCATCAACACTTTAACACCATGCATAGGTCATGCACAAGTGACCAACTTTTCGAGTTCTGTCCAGGATCTCCCTGTTGCCTTCACTTCTTGCTCTGTTAATCTTCTCCAGGTCGCTTTTGGTCTTCATCTCTTTCTCTTGCCTTACAGGTTCCAATTCAATTATTGCCTGGTGAAAATCTCAAAACACGGTTAAGACGACACAGAGTGACTGGAAGAAATTCGAGCATTTCTGCATGGCCAAAACAAGTGGCAACTTAAACATCATCAACACACCTGGCAAAGACCTGGACAAGCCTTTGTGTCTCTTCTTCCGAGATGTCTGCAAGAAAGATGGCGGAGAGTGCGAGCCGGACACCTTGAGTAGTTTCCAAAAAAGGTATCCAGCATCACCTTGGTCAAGTTATAAAAAGCCCCTTTCAACATTTTGAAAGACGATATTTTCTCCCGCTCCAGGGAAGTGTTAGAAGCAAAGAGGAAGAATCCGGTGAAGCAGGGAAAAGGCAACAAGCCAAATGCTTCTCGCGAACTGACAGATCAAGAGGAAGAGAAGCTCTTCGAGTCGGGAGAATTTGGTCAAGATAATCCGCTCACCTTATAGTGCACTCTGTGGTGGTTTCTCTCTATGAATTTCAGGTTTTGAGCAAGAGATGAGAGCAGGAAGTTGTGCTGGGGTGATGTAAAATTGGAAACAGATCCACAGACGGGTCGAGAATTGTTGGTGTGGGCAGACGAGCGAGGAAGCAAACTCGTCCAGGACTCAGCAACAATTTGATCCAAAGATTTTTGCCACAGGAACAACTCGATGCCCAGTTTTGTTTTACGAGATATTAGACAGCCATCGACCTCAGAAATCCAAATCTCCAGAATCACCGTTTTTCCTAGCTGTCAACCAGAACTGGCAGAAAACCTCTGCTGTGTGGTACAAGAACTCTCCGCTCAGCAAGAACACAATCGGGAAATTCCTGTCAGGAGCAGCTCAAAGTGCTGGTCTCCCGCAAAAGAGTAAAACGTTGACAAACCACTCAGTTAGCAAGACCTCAATAAGTCACTTGCACAACGCTGGAACACCAGCGGCCACAAGAATCTGCAAAGCCTGAGCTTGTGTAAGTCGGTTGATCAGTAAATGTGATCAACATATTTCAACAGTCGGAGCAAGTCACTGTTGGATTTTTGACATTTAAAACTGCAACTATAGTTTTGTCGATACAGCTGTTTTGTACACAGTATCTTTTCAATGAACAGCAGTCTCGTGGTCTTTCAGAATGCACTCTTCGCAAAGTGCAATGAACCTTGGACTTCAAATTTATCTGTAATGTTGCACGCGCCAATGAAAACACTTGGTTTTAGTCATCTGTCATCATGTCAAAAATGTTTCAACTCCGCCTGGTTCCAGTCTCAAAGGAGCAAAAAGAAGCCATATAATAAACGTCTTATTAATCTCGTTTGCTCGATCCGTACCGTAAGTTACGGACCCTCGTGTTTTCCTCATGGCTCAATTAATAAGAGGTATGTATTTACTATATATAATAAAGATAAATTTTTGTTTATATAACACTTACAAATCTGATCACATTTTTTCCTTCCTTGGCAAGACCAAGATCACGCCATCGATTTTAACAATGCCAGAATCGCCATGTCAAACATACTCAATACACTAAGTTGGAAGACTCTTCAAAAACGTAGGCAAATTGACAGGATAGTACTTTTTAATAAAGGCCGACAGAACTTAGCCGCTTTACCACTAGATACTCTGAACAAACCAGAGATTCAGACATATGCACTCCGCCTATTTTATGCCTATTTTTTTTTGTATAAATTCAGTTTTCTTCCTCGCACTGTTAACGACTGGAACAAGCAACCACAATACATTCAATGAGAAATGTTCGCCTGCAATGTTCTGGTCTGCGCTGCAAGACAGCCCATTATGTTAATAATATAAGGAAAATTATACTGAGACAATAGAAACACGCTGTGCATTATACTAGTAACTATTAAGGTGGCACAATAAAGTGAAGTGAAGTGAATCGTCACGAGTGAATCAGCCTACCATAACAGATTATTCCTAGAAGGGGGTACTCGATTGGCAACAACAATACACGGAACGATCATTTGAACATTCCAAACATTTACCATCCACTCTGCAAACAAAACAATGCCAGCAAATAGTTTACATCTGCACATTCGAAGTTTTTACGAATTCATTACCATTCACTCCCTGATGAACGTAGAAGTTACTTCCAAAACGTTTTTAAGATCATTATACATTTTTGAGTCAGTGTCAAACCATTTAGTAATTCGTATAATTCTAATATGCCTGACAGTGAAATTTTAACTTTATTTTTAAACTCAAAGAGCAAGACAAGTCTCGGATTTTTCAGTCTGTGATTCTTCAGTGTTGGATTTTCAATATAGTATTATTAATTAATTCTTAATAACTTTTATCTAAATGTTTCAATGGAACCTAAATTACACACATAAACTTAGCTCCACCCCAAACCACATACCAAGCCATAACGGGGCTCCAGGCCATGTCGTCAACCGCAGGGGGGGAGGTGAAAATCGAGACTGAGAACTACCAAGTTGAACAAGTTTCACCAAAATGTTTTAATCAGACTCAAATTGCACAAATTTAGTTCCACCTCCAAATGCCATACAACTTAGCGGGCCCATGCCTTTAAACGCAGGAGAGGTATGGAGATGGCGATGGCAGAAAAAAAATTGGGAATTTCAAAGTTTAATAACTTTCGCAAAAATGTTTCAATCGAAACCAAATTGCAGAAACAAACTTTGATCTATCCCAAATGTCATGTCAAGCTTTGCGGAGTCCATGTTATCAAACAAAGGGGAGTGTGATGTACGTAACAGCTGCTTCACACTAGCGATGCAATGACGCAAACGCAAGCACATATATTCATGAGATTATTCTTTTATTCTGTTGATATGAACTGTGACTGATGTGGTGTTCATAAAAGAATATTTTCATGGATGTGCTTGCGCTTGCATTTGCGTCACTGCGTCACTAATGTGAACACGGCATTAGTCGCGGCAGAATCAATCGTTTTATCAAATATTACTTTAACTCGGTCCATAAATGATAATACTGCAATAAAACTCACGGCCGTGCAGAAAAAATTTAATCCCCAACATAAACACAATGTACAACCACGGTCTGTACACTACAGTCTTGGGGAAGAAATGACAACACTGACCGAGGTAAACATTTAGAATTCCAACGTTCGTGGTGTGATAAAGGTCACTTTAAGGTCATAAACAGGACTTTCTGTTTACTGGTCGTGCACGCACATGCAATTGATATTAGAACCACTTTTTACGAGTGGGGCCCAGCCTCCTGGAGAGCAGCGAAGAGCGAAGAAAAAACAGGAAACAGTCCAGAACTGGACTAACCCAAATTACAGAAACAAACTGTGCTGTACTTCCAAATGTCTTCCCAAGCACAGTGGGATCCGTGTCATTATAAGCAGGGGAGGAGGGGGGGAGAAGGTGGCGATGACCAAAAATCTGAAACTGGCAACTACAACTGAGTTGAATAACTTTCACCAAAATGTTTCAATCGAAATCCTATAGCTTCAACCGGAAAATCTGGATTTTTTATCTTTATAATGATTTTAGAAAATGTGGAATTTCTTTGAAATCTTGAGATTTTTTGGTGTTATCATTTGCAATATCACCTGTTTTCCCGTTAAGCGGAATTTTCAGCACGAATATTAATTCCCACAATTTCTGTGATATTTATCAACAATAACATAAGATTTTAAGAAAACATTAGAAAGATTGACGAGATTTGTAAAAAATGGAGATTTATAGATAGTGTAGGTGGATTATCCGAATACATTGTGGCGTTCTGTCGGGAGATACCTTGGGCAAATAAAGTTTTGGTTTGGATCTTCGCCTTTTCATTGCTGGTTTAGGCACCGCCGTACCCAATAAAACCAGTATTGTATATGATAATTAACCAGAGCTGGATTAATACTGTAATGCAGTAGGTTTGTGTCTTGTCAAGACCAAATTATGGTTGGTCTCGGATTTTGGGCAACCTTGTCGTAGGAAGAGCAGAGAAGATGTCAAACAGAATGGAATCCGCACATAAATACATTATCGATTTTTGTTTATACTTAAGAAAAGGGAAAACTAGTTATCGCTTCAAACCTATTTAAAATCACCGAATCGAACGCCACAGAGCTATGAAGCCATAGAGCCATACAACAAAAAAGCTACAAAACAACTGAGCCACGAGCCACGAGCCATACAGCCACGGAGCCATACAGCCACGGAGCCATACAGCCACGGAGCCATACAGCCACGGAGCCATACAGCCACGGAGCCATAAAACCACAGAGCCACCAAGCCATAGAGCGAGCCACAGAGCCACAAACTACAGAGACACGGAGCCATAGAGCTACGGAGCCATGGAGCAACAAAGCCACAGAGCACCAGAGCAAAAGTGGGAAAAACATCACAATTCACTGTTTCGTGTACTGAATGAAGAGGCCTGTGTTTTAATTGGCAGGGCATTTTTCAAAACGAACTGTGTTCGATAAAGTCCAAAATCCACTGAGAGCTGAACTTGATAAACAGAAGAAAACACTAAACACTTACTTCTTGAATAACTATTGCCCGTGGAGAAGCAATATACAAAGTATTTTTGGTGAAAAATTGCAAGTAAAATTACACATTTTTCATGCTGCATATACAGTGTGTTACAGTGAAAATATCCAAAAGCCATTTTTGCTGTCTCTGCATTCAAGTTTTTTCTCTTTTCTCCGTGAAGAAACTGATGAGGGACAACGTATGTCTGTCACTCTTGACCCTGAAACAATAGAAAAACATCTTCATACTTTCATCAAGAATTGGAAAGATAAAGCGTTTGATGGTGCACCTGTATTGACATCGGAAGCAATCAGAGAATTGGAAAAGCCCAGAAAACATAGAAGAATATTTGAATGGCGGAAAAAGAACAAAGAAGAGTTATGATTTGGAACGAAACAACGAAAGTGCTGAACAGTTTTAACTTGACAGAAATAATTCTGCTCTTCAGACTTCCTGTCATATTAAACCGAAAGCCAGAAACAATAAAATTAGTATTAAATAACCTTGCTGCGTTTTGCCGCTTTGATAAACATACCCAAACTGTACAAGCAAACAGCGACAAACGTTTTGTGTATAAAATCAGTTGTTCCCATGGTTTATGTGATTCTACTGTAGGTGAAATGGAAAACACTGTAGATATGAACAGCTTCCAAAAAACAATAGCCATTTTTTTTTTCTCTGATTTTGCGAAACAAGAAATGAGCCAAACAAATTAAAAAATCAGTATTTTTAAATGGTAAATGGGCGGCCCGGTGTAAGATTTAGTTTGAAATATCTACGTCTGATATAATGCAGACTTCAGCAATGACTAAAACCTACCTTGTGATTAACAAGATATATTAAAACCATCTTGAATAAAAACGTGAAGGTGAAAAAATTAACACGAACATTAATCACGAAAATACGTCATCGTCACAGAACAGTATGGTTTGTCTTGTCGGTGTTCGTAGTTTTTAGTGGCCAAAAACGATCGCTGTGCTATGATTTACCGTAAAACCGAGTGCTCTTGTAAAATATTAAAATGTCCCTTTGGATACGATGGTGGCACATACAGCTATTAACTAATACAATGGGCCAATTAAAAACTTCACAATGGGTCTGTCACTATGCAGCGTTGAGAAAAGCCTCATTGTTAACTATCTAATATGGTATCATCTCTGTGTAACTACTGCTATTTCAATTGCATTTCAATGGGCGGAATCTGAAACACAATAGACACCAGGTAATCGAATACTTTACTGAAGGAAACTTATATAATACATATGCACACCTTCCAGGGTATTCGAATTCTACTTTCGGTAATGGCGTAAACATGGCTTCTCAAACGTCGAATGCTGAAATCCATCGTTGAGTTCTTCCAGCTCAAACAGTAATTCTGGATTTTGACGTACCATGACTCAACCAATCAAGGATCTGGTGAAAGCCTACGCCAATGTCACACACTAAAAACAAGACGTGTTCTTGCAACACTCCTGCACACCGTGGTGTGTTGAGGTTCACATCTTACATTAACACACCTTCGAAAAGATGTGTTGCTGAAACACACCAAGTTGTGCTCTGGGAGCACACTAGTTTTTACTGCGCATTGGTAGTCCCACTAGAATTTGTTTTTCCACTTCCATCTGTTGAGCCATTTTATGGGTCAGAAATCATGGGTAAAAGTAAATGACCGATGGAAAAAGCCATTTATTCTGTGCACGAAATGTTGTACACGTAGACAAGGGGCAGAAAAAGTCACCAGCCCATAATCGGTTCCCGCAACCTATACAAAAGATAGCACAGGAACTTGTGGCAATGCTGACGAACAAGCGCAAGACGAAAACAACAAGGAAAGCAAGGACAGAACGCTCAAATCTCCATTCAACACTTTTCAATGGATGAACTGCACTACACATTGAAGAGAAACGACGGAAGAGTGGTCGGCCTACATGATGAAGTTTCACTTCTGTACGAACAGTTAGATAAGTACAAAAAAGGAAGCTTGGGCAGAAAGACACTCCTGTCCTTGATAAGTGGAAGTACATGGAGAAGAAACTTTCGTACTTCCCACAGTGTAGTGCCTTTCACTTGGTTCAACGTCGCCAGCTTCGTACAGCCTGATGTCGTAGTGAACATAGTCAAATGACAATGACGACTATGACGACCTAGAAACACTGCCAGAGGATACACCTCAACTGGAAGCCATCTTCAAAGTCCTACCTGTAGATGATCACCATAGCCAATTTGACGACCTTGAAACACTGTCAGAGGATACACCTCAACTGGAAGCCATCTTCAATGTCCTACCTGTAGATGATCACCATAGCCAATCTCACGACCTAGAAACACTGCCAGAGGATACACCTCAGCTGGAAGCTATCTTCAAAGTCCTACCTGTAGATGATCACCATAGCCAATTTGACGACCTAGAAACACTGCCAGAGGATACACCTCAACTGGAAGCCATCATCAAAGTCCTACCTGTAGATGATCACCATAGCCAATCGGAAAATGAATACAGTTTATCCAAAGATGCAAACACCGAAATCGAGGCATTCCACGATGAACTAAATGAAAGAAGGAGGGCTCAACACCGCCAAGACTGGGACAGAAAGTGTTTTGTCAAAAGCAAAGGGTCAAGTGGTGTGTCTCACAGCAGTGTTGTACGCAGTAAACCAAACCATCAATGCCGTTCGACAGGAGCAAGACGGAAATGGAAGCATGTTATTGTGTCTAATTATACACAATATACAGAATAGACACTTGTCTGTTCTCGCAAATTTCCCAGAATATACACTATATACACAATATACACTTTAGACAAACACACGGTGTATATTGTGTCTAAACATTTATGCTTCACACATAATTTATTACATTCTGATTTCGACGAAGGTGATGTCAAGAAAGGGGATGCAAATAGAGAAGAGATGTTTTGGAAAATGACAGTGCTTATTCCTAAAACAAAGATTAACAATAAAGCAAATGAAATTAAATACATGTTTGAGTCCTTTAAGTAGCTTACTAGTGGCGGCAGTGTTGACTGCAGAGCATGAAGTTAACATGGGAACGATTTTTCAACATGGAAGGGGGGAACAAACCACACAGAATATGATCGTAGATTATAGGTGAAGACTGTGAAGGATACATGTATGATTGATGGAATTGGCAAGAATTTACTACATAAGCTTACTTATATAAAAAGCAACGTTCTACTTGAAACGTACGTCACTATTTTAAAGGATTACCATAACTGATCAAGCAGGACCTTTGCGTCAATAAGATTTATACACACAAAGGCCAAGGTGTTCCTTCAAAAACATAAAAAACATAATATTCTAAAATATCCCAAGATTTATTGGATGACCAGCTTGCCGACCAAACTGTGGTTCTCCTGGAGGAGTTAATAAATAGCAATAGAGATGTCTTCGAGAACAACAGAAGACTTCAGACGAATCAAAAGCCAAAGGAGAGCAACAAGAGAGAGTGCTAAGCAACTTTACCAACAAAGTGGAAAGAGGGCGATCGCTAATCAGGAATCTGCACATAATTACTTAGCAATTCAATGATATATTCTCTTATATTCATTAACTTATAGAGAAAAATAAGAGAATTGTATAGTACTCTTCTCAAGAAGGGCGATTTTCAAGGCTTCTCTATGGACAAAGTGTAGGTAATACAGTAAAGTATCTTCTCTCATGATCAAAATAAAAAAAATAGCCAAAATGGCATGTAAAATCACTAAAACTAGCCCAACAATAAACACTACCAGCACAAATTATTTAATTATTTAATTTGTTTTATATCTGGTTTGTGTAATGACTATTTATATATTTTTTTATTATTTTATTCATATTATTCGTATTAACTAACAACAAGTAAAAACAAACGATATAATCTCCCGATGTTTCGGCGACCTCATGACGCCATTATCAAGGGTACAAATGAGAATAAAAATAACAAACATGAGTTCAAGAGTTATAACTAATTTACATAGCGGAGGTGGCTTAGCTGTTTCAAAGTTCTCAAGAAATGCATGAACAAATTCGATTGTCTTGTCAACGAGATACTTTACATCAAACAATTAACACCGAGTTTGAACGTGCAAACGGATTCTATCCGTGCTAAAGTATTTGTGTAGCCACCTCCGCTATGTAAATTAGTTATAACTCTTGAACTCGCATTTGTTAATTTTATTCTCATTTGTACCCTTGATAATTAACGTTGATGTATATTAGTTATAACACTTGAACTCGCATTTGTTAATTTTATTCTCATTTGTACCCTTGATAATGGCGTCGTGAGGCCGCCGAAACGTCGCGAGATTATATCGTTTGTTTTTATTTGTCTGTGAATTATAATATTTGTCTGTATATTCAATATTGGGCACTCTCCAATAGATTATTATCTTATATCGCTATTTCGCGTGTCCAACCACTATTTTCTCTTAAAATTTTGTGACACTTGCAATTATAGTGTTAATAAAGTTTTGTTGATGGTGTATAGACCCTATTCATAAATGGCGGTTATATTAATATTCTTTTGTCTCTGTTTAAATTAGCCCAACTACCCTCGTTCAGGTTAATATATTCTTTTGATTTTTTGACTTAAGAACGAGGATATTAAAATAGCCGCCATTTATGAATAGGGTCTATATGTTTAACCCCTCTTTCCTCCGATAGTGATTGTCGCCTCGTCACAGTCTTTGCGAACGTTGGGTGCTACAGCAAGCCTTAGCCATCACTGCTACCCGATGCCACCTTGATTCCACTCTGCATCTCATTGCATACTGGAAACATATTATAGTAACAGAATTAACCAGTGCCTTTTACTAGATTCCTCTCACGCATGAGTCAGTGAAGTGGTGTTGCGTTGCAACTTGATTTAGGGGTGTGTGGGCCTTAACACACGCTCGAATTCAGCAATGGGGATACCCGACTTCGTTAGATAATGTCATGGGCGCGTACTCGGTCTATTATTACAGAAAGGACTGCAGTAACGAGGATCGCTGATAACCTGTACTACGGTGGGAATTCTCCCCAGAAACTGATTAGCAATTGGAAAAAGGTCCTTCAAGCCCTGTATACGATTAAGAAGGAGTCTACCTTTACTCTTGGTTGGATATGGAGCTCTAGTAATTTTGCTTCACATTGTGCCCTAAGCCTGTCTTTGTTCATTCATCGAAGTATACAAGGTCCTGTACCGTGTCATTCCGAGCTGTTCAGCAGATCAACACTATAGCCTGGTGTCAGTCAAAGGACACTATTTCATGGACTGATGAACGCTCCACAATTCCGAACATCCTCTTTCATCTGCTCGCATCATTAGCGCAATACCCTCCCTGTACTGACAATCATGCCCTACAGGTCTGCTCCTTTATCAGACGCTGTGAAGAATTAGTTATCCGTGCAGCGTCATTCTACGATCTTTTAAAAAGGAGCTGACAGCTACCTCTGCACGGTTGCCACTGCAGTCTGCGTGTTCTGTTTTATATTGTGCTCATACACGCTATATTCTGGGCACCAGGTCATCCAAACGAATCACAACTGTCAAAGAATACTGATATTAAGAGATTTTTGAACGTCAGTTCAGTCTCTTCTGACGGTCTGAGAAGCCGGTGACGAAATCCAATCAGATTACAAACCAGGTTACCGTTTATTCATAATTTGCATTTTTGTTACTCGGTGGATACACCGTAAACGATCCAATAAACCCCCCTCTCTAATAAGCCCCCCCGTCTGGAGAGCCCAAAATTTAATACCCCATTCTCTAAACCCCCCTCCCCCCT
>JANSTR010149130.1:0-11055 GCA_025434805.1 Antipathozoanthus remengesaui | reverse complement strand
ACTTTAACCATAAACCACTATATCTGTTTATCTACCAGTGCTGAGCGGCCAAACCTTAATGGTTACTCCCTCTATTATGTTTATAGGATGTGTTGTAGACATTGAAAAGAGAACTGATAGTGCATATTCTGGAAATCAAGGCTGGTGGTAAATAGACTAGGCCTAAGGTCTAAGGAGAAGAGTTGCACCTATATGCCAGGTATAAAAAAGTTAAAACGCTATCTCTCACAAGTCGACACTGTCACATCCATGGATCCATACGGCACATACACACACGCGCTAATCAGACACACACCTGCACTCATTCTCACATGCACAGACGTGCTAGCACATTTAACAATTCTAAACAAGACTCGGTGAGCAAAGTGTTTACGTGAACCGATTTCTTCAACTTATTGAACGATGCATGTCTGCTAATTTCACATCATAGAAATTGGACAACAGAAGAGCTTCAACATCTTAACTATCGAATAGCCGATAATTCGTCATTTCAGTTTGAGTCATAGTGAAAGTATTACAAGCGATAACTATCGAAATGAGAGTACTTTATAGTATCCGTTCAAGTGAGGATAATTGGGTTGAACCGAGAGCATCTCTGCCATGACACTGCGAGATGAACATATATCCAGGATATATTGGATCAGTTAACAATCTAAAATTTTCTAGAGTGCTCGATGCCTTTTGCCAGAGTTGGTTAGAATTAAAATTAAAAGGATTGCGTTTTGCAGTCTCTTTGAGTTTTTATATACACACACACCAATATCAAGAATCTTGAGCATTTTTTATCCCATACAACTTGAGTTTGTGTTGTCTTAACTCCATAAGACTGTTGGTGCATGCATGCATGTGAGCTCCAACGTTGTTTACAAGTATGGTCTGTCTACACTGGTTAAATTAGTATTACAATTATTGTAACTTGAGTGGATCATTCTATTAACCAGAAAACTTCATGCAGTGGCTCACACTTCTGCATGCATGCTTAAAACGTTTGTAAAAACATATCTCTTAAAAATCTTCACTCTAACCTAGGCGTACTTTAGTAACTGTATTAATCTGTTGTAGCTACATATTTTCAGAGAATCTTCACTCTGCTCTACTAACTGTATTGATCAGGTCTAATTAAACATTTGCAATTACAGAGAATCCTCACTCTTACCCAGATAACTGAAGCATATCTGTTCCAACACCTTAGTAACTACATTTTAACTAATCTCACGTATTAGAAAGGACATCTTTCTTATCCTGATATTCATGCAGGACTTGCTTCTTCACCACAGTACCTGTATTGTAAACTATATAAGCACTTCGAGAAAGGACATCACTCCTACCCTAGCCTGTTCCTACACTCTACACTATCGAATAGCCGATAATTCGTCATTTCAGTTTGAGTCATAGTGAAAGTATTACAAGCGATAACTACAACTAATCATGTTCATGATTAAGGACACCTCTCTTATCCAGATATGCGAGGCTTGCTTCTTCATTGTCTGTATTGTAAACTATAAGCACTTCGAGAAGGATATCATTCCTACCCTAGCCTGTTCCTACACTCTACAGTAACTGTGTTACAACTAATCACGTTCAGGATTAAGGACACCTCTCTTATCCAGATATGCGAGGCTTGCTTCTTCACTATACCGGCAGTATAGGTGTCGCAAACTATAAACACTTCTAGAAGGACATCATTCTACAGTAACTGTATTGCGACACTTCTTCAGAAGAATATCTTCTTGAAAAGAATATCTTTTTCACCCATACAATGTACTGAAAATCATCAAATCTGAGACCTTACTGCTCCTACACTGTAACCACATCATTGAAACCACTGAATAGGAAGAAGGTATCTTCTAACCCAGAAAAACGTGGATTTGTCTGATCCTAAGTCTGCACCTTTCCGCAGAAACTGTATTGTATGTAAACATTCCCACCGCTCTCCACCCAGACTCATTTACTGTAACTGAGCTCTTACCCATAATTCTAAACTATATTATCTATGTAAACACTCCTACCTGCTGTCCACCCAGACTGATTTACTGTAAATATGCACTTTCTCATAACTGTAAATTGGATTGTAAGTAAACATTCCCAACTTCTTTCCACCCAGACTCATTTACTGTAACTAAGCACTTACCCATAATTCTAAACGGTATTGTTTGTAAACACTTCCAACTCCTCTCCACCCAGACTGATCTACTGTAACTAAGCATTTTCTCATAACTCTAAACTAGATTGTAAATAAACACTCCCAACTCCTCTCCACCCAGACTGTTTTACTGTAACTGAGCACTTTCTCATGACTCTAAACTGGTTTGTTTGTAAACACTCACAACTCCTCTCCACCCAGACGGATGTACTCTACCTATAAGGACTTCCACATGACTCTTAACTGGATTGTATGTAAACACTACCAACTACCCTTCACCCAGACTGATGCACTGTAACTAAACACTTCTTGTAACTCTAAACGGAATTCGAATTGTAAGTAAACACTCCCAGAAGGAACGTTTCTCCACCCACACAGTTGTACTGTATGTAGTTTATACACTTCCTCATATCTGAATTGTAAATGCTGTAGCATAATATTACATTACCCTGAGCTCAACAAAACCAAGTGTCACATGATTAGAACTAACGAGTACAAACAAGTATTTGTCTACATTTTTAGTGACTTATAATTATGAATAATATTTAGTTAAGTAACGTCAACATTTAAACTGTGTGTCATATTTCTTTCCTTCAATTAATTAGGCTTACAGTATGTAACATTTTTATTGCAATTGTGAACTGAGGCAGGAGAAAATGAAAATTAGTCTAAATTAGGCAATCTTACTAATTTATCTAGTGGAGGAGACAATGGGATTCAGTCAACTAAATTAAATACCCATCTTTCTTCAGTCCCATTTTTGGAGCAGTTCAAGTGGAAAGCCATGCAAAAAATAATTTACTACTCTCTCTCTCCCCTCCCAAAGACGACCACCCCTACCCCCTCAAGATCTACATTGTCTAACCACCAGAAGAGCTGTGAACGCTCCGTCCGTAGTAGCTTGTAACTGAGATAAAACCAAAAGGAACATGTCCAACATCCAAGTATTGAATACTTAATTGAACACTTCTTTTACTAAGCGGTAAAACTTACAAGAAAGATTCGGCAGGAGTTGGTGTTTTCTTGCTAGCTGTTACAAACTCGAGGAAGTCTATATTGCCTTCTGAATGAAGCAGAGAGTATATACCTGAACTTCGAGCATTTTCTAATGAAACGTTTTTTTTCCTCTGCCTTCGCGAAACTGGTGCGACACAAATGTTACCAGCAAAAATTATCATTTTTTCAGTAATCCGGATTTGACATATAAATTTTGCGAATTTATAAAGAAATAACTGACTGTTTACTTGTTTCGACTTGAATATTTTCCATGAATATCAAGCCCTGTATGGCCGTATGGTCTATATCATTTGATGCTGATGGTCAAGTGCCACTCAGTAACTAGTTTAAGAATGGGTTTGTATATCGTTTGTTAATCTTTCTACTTTGCAGTCTGTGTTGTCAGAGTTTGATTTTATTTCTAGAGAGCACTTTCTCTTCCTTTTCTCTCCTATTCACACCAAACTTGACAAATACGCCTCCTCCATGTGTATAATAGATATTGTATACTTTTTATACACCGCCCCTCACGAGCAACAACTTTGGTAGTGGGCTCAATCTGCCGGACAGCTTGGCGGCAGGATCAAAAGACACTAAATTTAGTTTTGTTATGGTTCTGCAGAGTTTATATGCAAGCAATGATGAATATCAGAGCTAAAAATTGCTTCGCATCGGGAGTGGCGAAAGGCTTGTCGTGAACTTATGTTGAGCTTTATCCTTCCGAATTACCATTATATTTCATTGAAACACGGTACAGTCTAAGACAGCGCTGAAGACTGGTTAAGTGTAACTGAAGGGAGAATGGGAGAGCAGCTGCAATAATACACACGAACAGCCAGACGCGCACATACATCTGAAATATATACACTGCACACGATCGAAGTGCCATGATTTTCCATGATACGTTAATACTCTCCAAAGACTGCAGTGGAAAGAGGAAAAGTTTGGCTCATGACAAAAATTTGTCAGAGAATTCAACGATGAAACAACAACAAAAATGTACGAGTGGAGGTAACTTGTAATTCTTGCAGGCTATGTTGCATTTGTGATTTGTCGGAATAGGCGACACATATACGTGCTGGTGAACATGCATCAAGTCACACTTCGTTTAAATGAACCCAAGCGAGACTCGCAAACATGTTCTCAGCAGTTGAATTGATAAATGAACGGACAACTTAACATGCATAACACTGAGAAATGGTTGTTAAGTACTTTTGAGTTTGAATTGATGGTTATATTAAGAAGATTGAGCAGACCAGAGCAAGCGTCAGTGGCAAACTCCCTGACCAAGGTTTAGCTACCAACATACAAACTAGCCTAAAATGGAAAATCCAACTGATCTAACGTTGAAACAGATTTTAGCGGTGAAAGAATTGCTAAAGATATCCTGACAGTAGGGGCCCAGCCACATAAAAATAATCGTTGTTTATGCAAGAGACTAATTATCAGGTTTTCCTGAGCTGTCAAAACACGTACCCCAAAAGGCAAAAATTCAAAGTGACGCTTTTGACTCAAGGGTGTATTCTCGGAAAATTTTTTGCACCTAATGTTAACTCTGGAATTGAGGACATGCAATGATTATAACGCTATAAAAGGGAAATGTCCACATTTTGAAATAGTCATTTCCTTCGTTTGTGACCATCACTTGCGGACTAAAAATAGAAGTATTCAAATGAATTGTGGATCTTTTTGATGTCAAACACGTTCGATCACTTCGACACTCGAGTTGATGCCAGTGGCCGGACCTGTGTCTGAGTGGTTCTGTGTTTATACACGCACACTCATCTCAGAAGAACGGAAAGAACTATAGATTAAAAGGTCACAAGATCGAGACGAGATTCAAATCTGTCGAGATCGTCCTTCGAACCGAGTTTTGCAGAAATGACTTTCACTTTCAGAACAAATTCACTCCAAACAAAGTCGATTGTTGAAGTCAGTTGATGAAACTGGCCGGTGGTAATGATAAAGTTTTCAACAGATGCGACCCCATTTGAAGTGGATTTCCCATTCCTATTTATCATAAGTAGATAGATTTCCCATTCCTATATTTCATAGGTTGATAGATTTCCCATTCCCATTTCATAGGTAGATAGATTTCCCATTCCTATTTCATAGGTTGATAGATTTCCCATTCCCACTTCATAGGTAGATATATTTCCCATTTCATAGGTAGATAGATTTCCATTCCCATTTCATAGGGGATAGATTTCCCATTCCTATTTCATAGGTAGATAGACTTCCCATTCCAATTTCATAGGCAGATAGATTTTCCATTCCCATTTCATAGGTGGATATATTTCCCATTCCTGTTTCATAGGTAGAACTATAGATTTCCCATTCCCATTTTCAGTGACTCGTCCAATTTGAAAAAAACTAAAAAAAGGAAATTATAAACGCGATCGCTTTTAGGATGAACTTTGATACACACCTTCTTATACTTGTGATCATGCCGGCATAAACAACTTTTCCCACAGCCCGGCAGATTGGCCAGTAAGTTTAGTCTATCGTGACAAGACGCGGAAGCGCGGAAAACAAAACGAATTCCGTTGGCACAGAGGCATAAAACCTTGACGCTTCCGCATAATTTAAGCAATCGACTTATTTTGAATGGAAGAAATCGCTTTTGAAAGTAATTAAACGACATGTTATAGAATATTCATAGCTTTGGTATTGTCAGGTTCCATGGTGCCGTTCACACGTACAACAAAAAAGTCCGTGACACTTTAAAATGATTAAAAACTGGATGTTTTTAAATCATTCGAGACTCTTCTAATGATTACCTAAAATAGAGCTAGAGCTAGAAAGGACGTGTCCCGTGGCACGATTCTGTCTTGATAACTGAGATGCAGTCCAAAATTAGCATGTGACACGTCGGGTAAGTCACGCACACTCGCAATCCGTATGTTTTGCTTGTTTTTCCCGTGCTTCGTTTGAGCAAAATTCGTTACAATCTAAAAGGTGCATAAAGTAGTCATGATGGGCAACAGTTCGGAATGTCTTGGTACACTAACAGAACACGGGGTTTATTTTGTCACTCTTCCTCGTGGATTACCAAAGGAGAAGCTGCAAGTCCGTAAGAGTTGTTAACGGTATATTTTAATCGCCGTTCCAACAGTGTTTGTAGTTCTAATACTTGGCTCATATAGTGTCTGTGCGTGCACCTCCAAATTAGCGCAGCTTCTGATACTGATAGAGATATGTCTACAGTATATTCATGAGCATTTTGGCCGGTCTGAACAGCACCAAATATTGTAGAGTTTTCTTGGAGTTTGGTTTGTTGGTGACAGTTAAGTTGACAAATGGACGGTTTCGCAACACATTTGTTCTTTCTCCCTTTGTATAGTAGGCGTGTACTCACGTAAAGACAGCATCATCAAGTCACCGTGTATAACACTCTTGATAACATTCTATTTGTAATTGTATCTCACAGGTCCTTGTGGCAAAATGTCATGCTTACAGACTGAAAGCAGAGGGGAGTCTTGTGAATTATGTACTAAGGAAGACACTGCATTTCGCTGTCCGCGGTGTCAGTGTGCCTTCTACTGCAGCAGGGAACATCTAAAGTCCGATTGGAAGCTCCACAAGAGAAAGTGTTGTGGTTTTGTTGAAAAAGTTGATCGCTCAGCACCAACTGACCGAATATGTCTTCAGGAAAATGGCTTTATAAGCCTTGAAACAAGTTGTAATGGTACGTATCGCGTCAATGGAACTATGCAGGAAAGCCAAAGTGAAATTGCGAACTTCGTTGTAAATAGTTTGAATCTCACAGGTCACTGTATTATCGATAATTTTAATGGGGACAGTTTGGCTCTCAAGATATTGGAAGAAACTAAGGCGCTACATCAGCAGGGTTCTCTCAAAGATGGACAACTTGCTTCAGAGCCCAGTAAAAATGAAAATCAACCGTCAAACCTGAGGGCCGAAAAAATACGTGAAGACAAGATTACGTGGGTTGATGCACAAGACCCAAGATGTCAAGCAACCTCACACCACATGTCGGCTGTTGATAAATTAATTTTCATGTGCAACAAATATATACCCGAATACGATGTACGAATAAGGACGAAGGTAAGATTTTCAGTTCTTCAAATGGTGTGGGGATTGGAATTGTCCGGGTATATAAAGGTTTGACGGAAATCAGAAGTGAAATCGTTTTATCAAAACATTGCAGTTGTAATGGTATAAAGAACAAACTTTTTTGGGTGGTGGCTCCGTTTCTTTTTCTGCAAAATACAAGCCGTTTCGGTTGTTCTTGGTGATCCTGATCGTAAATACACAGAAGCAAGTCTCTACTAAAATTAAAGAACTGCACACCCAGAGACCACTCAAGTTCAACATATTTCAAATAATATTTCCTCGGACGATGGATCCAAAACGATCAAGATCAGTTAACATCATACACAACACACTTACACTAGCTACCGTTAGTGCATGTACTTGCAAAACCAAATGGCAAATAAATACGGTAATTCAATTACACAGGCGTTGGTTAAAATAAACTATGTCACTAAATCATAGTCACATTTCATGCAGGCAATGGTTGCTTGTTATCCGGGTAGTGGGGCAGCGTACAAGCGACATGTTGACAACAATAACGATGGAAGGTGTGTTACAACACTGTATTACCTGAATAAAGGTTGGAGATCAGAGGTGAATGGCGGCTTGCTTCGCATGTACCCAGAGGGGTCTGACCCGGTGGATATCGAACCCATACTCGACAGGTTGTTGATCTTCTGGTCTGACAAGAGAAATCCCCATGAAGTATTACCTGCATATAACACGAGGTACAGAGAATTAGTGTTTAATATACGAACTGGGAAAGTATGAAATAGCAACAGTTCAAACCTTCATGAAGGGTGGGGTACTGTTTCGATAAGTTCACTTTTGATTGCCTTTTTAGTTAAAGCTATTTACTCACAAAATGAGGCGAGGTGAGCGACTTGTGACTAGCTTTCTATCTGAATGACTGTGTCTTGGTTTTTGTCGATAGTCTGCCGTTTAATTTCCCATTAATACACTATATGTCATTTGAAGTTATTTTATTCACATTGTTCTATTTTGAGCTCAGCGTTTAGCATATCGATCGGCTTTGATTGGCCTCCTGAAGATACTTCTTTATCTGCTTGCAATCGATCGCAATGCATTTTGCGCAGATGTTGGGCACAGCTTGAAAACCGACAAACAACAAAGCCAAAGGCTTCTATATATCTGCCATATATAGCACGCACTGGTGGTGCCTTTTCCGCTATCGAAATTATACAGCTTAAGCCCATCACGCACTAGTCGATTTTTGTCTGCTACTGTGGGGTAGTTCCAGACAAGCCACAACGAAATCGGAGTTTGTCGGGGAGAAATGAATTAGGCAACGACGACGGGAACGTCAACGAGAGCGGCACAAAACAATGGACTTATTTACAGAATACAATAACCGCACGCTGGAATACAACCAGCTGGATACTTTCCAACCGTCGTCTTGATAAATAGACTACGTGAAAAGCTCAGTTTGGGGTTTTGCAGAGAACATGAACACCGGAATATAAACTGATAAGATCTTCGTACGGCTTCAGGAATCAAGGCTTCTAGTTTTTACCATTCGCAAACCTTCACGAAAACATAAAATAAACAAATGAATTAGATTAACAAAGGCAAAGAAACCAAGAACCTAAAAAATTTAACAGTCGTTCTCTTTGACGTTCCCGTCGTCGTTGCTTAAGG
Organism: Antipathozoanthus remengesaui; assembly: GCA_025434805.1. NCBI lineage: Eukaryota > Metazoa > Cnidaria > Anthozoa > Zoantharia > Parazoanthidae > Antipathozoanthus > Antipathozoanthus remengesaui. Next base: position 2,201 of record JANSTR010149130.1, on the reverse strand, counting down.
TCTCAAATATGTTTGATTTTCAGACGTCCTGACGGATGGAGTCGACTAGTGTTTGATCGTCTCTGACAATTTGTCGGCAACAAACATGCTGCAACCAATGGGAAGAGGTTATTTCGTCACGTGAATCTATACCAAGCATCCAATATGGCGGAATAGGACGAATGTGCAATCGGCAACAAAACATCGACAAATATGACTCCAAATCGGAAGTCTTTCGACATAAAAAATGCTAAGTGTGTGATACGCTTTACGAAATTGGAATTTCTGCTAAAAACGAACAGCATCATGATTATTGTTATCATAGTCGATGGCACTGCACCGACACAAACCACATCAACAGTAACAACGGACGGGAGGCGACTACCTTATTTCTATCCATTCTTTGAACCCTTCATCACTTGTTGCCAACGAAAAATTTGAGAGCTTCCACGATGCACCGAAGACTCAACGCAATTAACAATTGAATTAAAGGGGGAAAAAAAAGTATAAAATATTTGCGCATCTGTCGGCCAGAAACATGTTCCATATCAGGCACTAAAACATGGATGAAAGTATTCTGTGAGTGGCGAGCTCAGTGACGATATATCGTAAGAAGAACTAGACTGGCGGTAGCTATATAATTAATAAGTAATAGGACTAAATGCTTGTCCAATTTTGGAAATAACTGTATTCAAAAAAATTCCTCGGATTGCCAAATTGCACTTGGCCTACGGCCTCGTCCAATTTTTGGCAAACCTTGGAATTTTTCTCATCCAATTATTTCCAAATTGGACAGCATGTAATACGAACGGCATGAAATAATAGTCCGCACGTTGGAATGCAAGCAGCTGGACACTTTTCAATCGTCGTCTGAAAAGCAGAAAAGCTCAGTTTGGGAGTTCTACAGGCAACGGAAACGTCGGAATAAAATTAAGCCTGTAAGGTATCTAATTTTCACAATTCACGCACCTTCACGAAATACATAGAAGAAGCAAGTGAATTAGATGAACAAGAAAACGAAATTAGGAATACAAAAAAATCAAGTAGTTGTTCTCGTCGACTTTCCTATCTCGTTACTCAAAGCTGATGTTACACGGGAAGACGATTTTTTGCATGTGTGATATAGTTACGATTTTTAGTGCTATTTCGTTGCGGCAACATGTTGCATTTTTTCTATAGTGCATGATAAAAAAATTTACAACATTGTTGTACTATACATGCTGCACAATGTCGCTAAATGTTGTACCGCGTACATCATTATCTTATGCTCTGTACTAAGGCATACACGCGACAGGCATGGCACAACCTAAACTACCGACTGTAATTAATTACTGGCCGCAAGTCGTCTTCAATCGTCTGCAAAATAGAACGTGAAGCTCCCTTTTGGCGGTTTTTCGGTAAACGCTAGAACATCTAAACAGAAATTGCTACATGATCCGTTCGACTGCGAAACAACTGGGACGTGCGAGTTTCGTCCTTTAACATCCCAACGTAAACCAACTGAATGCGCGAGACGAAAACGAGATTTGAGGTGTTTTAAAAGTATGATTTTAGCAGCCGTCTACGTCTTACGGCGTTACTGAAACTCCACAGAAATGTCGACTAAATACGCAACTCTTTAGTTAAATGAACTAGTCAACAAGACCTAACGTGGTACATAAAGCCAAAACATGTTCTGGGCAACAACATTTATATGCGAGTTTAGGAAGTCATATTTGATTTAAAGGTACTTTCAATTGACGAGGGATGAAGTGAAAGAGAAGAACATACCAAATATTTTTACTTTCCACTGTTTTTGTCTGAGTCGGTGATAAACACGTCTCTTCCATATACTTTCCTACAATTTCAACTTCAAATTGTCGAATTTGTTTCATTGTTGAAAGATTTTCACGCCCATTTTATGCGCAAGAACAATGTACATATACGGAGATGTCTCTTCAGTCAATCGTAGAGTAAAAAGTGTATTGCTTTGTTTGGAATGTACCGTTACCTAAAGCCAATCAGCAACTGAGCTCGAGGTGTGATGGCACAACTGCTATCTTGACAATATACCTTATGGATGTCAAAAGAACCACAACAATGCTTTTCGGTTCGAACGTGCATTATGGTAGTTGTAGGTACAAACGAATCCAATATGGCGTCGTTTTTCGCCGAAGCGGGAAATTTAAATGGCAGTAATGCTGACATGTGTTCCGATGTGGCTGGACCGTCGAGTAGCGATT
>JANSTR010149119.1:0-11056 GCA_025434805.1 Antipathozoanthus remengesaui | reverse complement strand
TTAAGAATGAGAAATTCTGCGATGATCGACTGTTGGTCAAGTCCGCCAAGCCGATCGAGTTTCCTACCTTTCCATTTCATTTGGTATAGGAGAAACGTGGGTCTAAAAATCATCCAAATGTCTCTAAATTTCTACCAGGGAACAACAACGACACATACAACACTTCAGGTAAGTCAGAATTTATTTGATTTAGTATTTACTGCTAATATCGGCCAGATTCGAAATTCCCATACAAAGTCTTAAAATTCTATAATATTATTACCACGAGGCTGGGTCTCCTGTGGTATGACGATAATCATATGATGACAACAGTGTGAAAAGATAATAGTTTAACTGATCTGGAACCTAAACGAATCTTACTTTGTAGTGAATTGTTAAGGAATATTTTTTGAAATCCATTGTTCTATCAAAAGCGCCTCGAGGTTCTTTACAAGACATGGTGAAGCGTCATGAAAGATAGGGGTGGGGGAGGGGATGCAAGGGGGTGATCTTACACTAAGTTAAGGCAACCCCCTGTTCCTGCAAAACAATTTCCTTTGTGTAGTTTGTTGGCAGTAACAGACCTTGCTCGTTTTTAGACAGGTCTCAGTTGATCAATCCTAACTTGAGCTTCCATTGTTTAGTTTAAGATTACTGAACACCTTGCCGGGTAAGCTCATTTTAAAAATATGCCTACGTCGTACATTCTTCACATTCCTAACATTCGGCAGTTAGCTAATGGGGATATACTACTCCCCTGTTTCTGCAAAACAATTTCCTTTTTGTAGTTACCTTGCTGCTTTTTGGACAGGTCGCAGTTTATCACTCATAATGTATGCTTCCATTGTTTATTTTAAGTCTACCACTCCAAGGTCAACAGAGAATCTGAATAGGTTTCATGACCCAACCGACAGGTTTCCTGAGGCCCTACGGTTTAACATCATTTTCCAAGAAGACGAAGAGGCCAAGCCATTAGCAGATGTTACAGAAAAGGCAGCACTTTCTCCTCGGCCAGAAACTAGTCATGAACCCTATTCAAATTTCCAAAATGCTCTTTGTGTATAATTTCATTGGCACAGGACACTGCATTGCAATCTCAACAGTGGCCAATGTGATTTGTGTCAATCCATAATTAGACAGTTGTTTAAAGGATTCTGCTCCAAATCAATTTTACGTTGTGCTAGCGATTTTTACTCCAACTGCTCTGCCACCTAAGATTACAGTCGCCAGGGCAAGTACATTGAGGGACTTACGAACAAATGAACTCACGTGTGGACCTACATATCTTACTCTAACTGACCATCAGGTTTGAAAATGGTAATTTGAAGTAAATTTGTATGGTATGATATAACTACAGTAGGTTCGTGTTACTTACAAACGAAATCCACAGGCATCCACCAACATTAAAAACAAACAATATGGTCAGCCAAACCTCTGCTGCCATCACATCCTGTAGATAAGAAAGTTAGTCATAGAGATTCAGCAAAACAAATACAAATAAACCATGATCATTATCATGAGAGGCTCTTAAATGCGCAAAGTGGAAAGATAACACCAGTTAAAAACAAATTATGGAAAGATACGGATTGGGCGAGATGAACAGGGACGGGGAGATGTTTGCTGATTTCTGTTCAGGCTTCAAATGTTGTCATCAGGGGCTCTGTGTTTCTGCTAATGAAAACCAAGTAGATCACATCTGTTATTCATGAAGATTCAGGCGGTCATTTATTGATGTAAGAACTAGAAGAAAAGCAGACTTTGGATCAGATTACCACCTACATGTACTGATCGTAAAGGTAGGATGAAGATGAGGAGATATAAGCAACACGGTACCAAATACTACCTAGGGTAAAATACAATTTAAGATTTCTTGTGGCAGCGAATACGAGAAACTTTCAAGATCATACAAACAGATATCTCCTACATCAGGATCCGGACAGGAAAGATGATAAGCACATTGTGAAGAGGTACTTATTACACGGACGTCAGAACACAAAGAGTAGATGTCACCTAGAATGTTGGAGACTATCAGAAAGAGGCAATCAAGGAGAAATGTAAAAGGAGCCGAACCAGACATCAGAAAGTTCAGTCCAGGAAACAATCACAAGAGGCACACACAAAGAGGCTAATAGGCACGTTAAGTACTTAAGATAAAAGGGAGTATTTCAATTCCTAAGCTACAAAAGCAGAGGATGCAGCTGTGGAAATATGAAAAACATTTTGGACACCACAAATAAGCTATAGCATAGAAACACACTCGTACTAACAACCATGTAAGAGAAAAAGAAGGAAACGTCTTGAAAAGGGAGGATGAACAGTCACAACAATGGGTACATGTAGATCACTTCAGTGAACTACTCAATAGACCATCACGTACGGAAACACTATTTTCAATCTAATTTCGCAAGTAAGGTGCCATATTTAGCGAGTATTAAATTTCACAATTTTGAGAGGAAATTAGAATTGGAGTGGATAAAATTTCGCGATTTTTTCCCTAATCTTTAATATGTACTGTAGCTTGACCTCAGAACTGTAACAACATAAGGTGATCGTCATTGTAAACAATAATAGCAAATATAACAAAACATAATGTACGATATCCCGCAGTATAAATACCCAATAGGTACATCTATATTTACAGTCTGATAAACTTCATTCTTATCATGTTTTGTCAGACATTTTATGGAGGTCCACATTATATTTTTAAGTCGCTGAAGGGATCCTCTGGGGGAGTGACGTTTTGAAGAAATTAGCGGCAGAGGACAGTTCTGACAGCGAGAGTGATGCAGTGGAAGATAACTGATGGACAAAATCAAACAAAAAAAATTGAAAACATAAAGCAGAGACATGTGAGAATAACAGAAACAAAACAACAGCTTGAATTTCATTACTACTTATTAATATTATATAGTGTCAGTAAGACCTAGAGAACTGTATCTTTGCTAACAATGGTTGGAAAGATCCTAAACAGAGTTATGCTAACGCATCTACAGACAGTTGTTGATGCTACATGTATGTTAAGAGACCAATATGCAGGTTTTAGAAAAGATAATTCCTGCACTGGCAAATAGCCATCCTTCACATAATTATCGAACAATCCAGCCTTAATTAAACACATTCTGGAGCCTCTGATACACTATAGCATTCCAAGAAAATTCATTGGGATTATCAAGAACACCCAATGCCTGATGACATGTAAAGTAATTCATGCTGGGAAACTATCAGATAGTTTTGCAGTAAAGACACACGTAAAACAAGGTTGCTTGATGTCACAACTTTTGTTGTTGCTGGCAATTGGTTGGACAAGAAAGGAGAGAACAGATAACCAACAGACCGGCATCCCATGGAACCTACAGAAACAACTTGACAATCTCTACTTTGCAGATGACATCATTCTTCTATCTAGTAATAACAAACAAACGCAAAACAAAACCGAAAGAATGATGAAAACCTTTACCAAACTGGGGCTTAAGCCAAATGTTGATAAAACCAAGATCATTTTGATTAACTGAAACTCAGGTAGACCAATTAAAATCAATGATAGGTATCTAGAGGAAATTTCATTATTTGTATACGTAGGAAGCACGGCTAGCATGAATGGAGAAACTGACAAGGACATCAAAGTCAGAATCGAAAAAACACGAGTGGCTTTTAACTTTCAATTGGTGTGTCATTTCCCGCAAAACAAAGCACAGAAACGTCAATGCTAATGTGAAGAGCGTTGTCTTGTTGTATGGTTCAGAGACATGGAGAAACACAAAATATATCTTACATCAAGCTTCAAAAAATAAAGCTCTCTGGAAGTAAACAGGTCAGGAAGCCATTCAAATACAAATAAGGTAACGCAAATGGAGATGGTTGGCCACACATTAGGAAAAATCCAGACAGTGTTATAAGGCAAGTTCTAAAATGGAACTCCCAAGGTAAACATCAAGAGGACGCCCCAAGAACACCTGGAGTGTGATGTTGACGTAGAGATGAAAAGTTGGGAACACACATGGAACACCTTAGGGAAACTAGTCCAGGAGAAGAGCAGATGGAGGAAGGCAATCGTTATTGATCTATGCTCCAGAGGGATCAAAGGGCCTAACTAACTAACAAAAGCAAACACTTTAATGATTCGATATGACTCAAAACATTCCTTATCACACTGTAGTATCTCGAGATCTCAAAAGACTTTGGGCTTTCCAAGGCTTTCCACATGGACGAGACATGTTTTGTATTAACTTAGAGCATACGCAAAGTAGAATATATCATTCATGAAAATACTACGTAATATTAATAATAAACGTAATATTATTATGATTTGCGAATAAGTTTGTTACATTTACAAGTTACCAACAATTACAGCATTGCTCCAGTTCCTTTATTAACAATGGAATTGATACTCTTATTCTAATACGGTTTAACAACATCTTACCAGCAGCCCTTGAGATTGTCCTAAATGTGTTGCTTCAATGGAAAAATCTGTAAGAAGGGTAGCAACTTGTCAGTCTATATAATATTTTTCAAGTATCATCATTTTCCAATCATTGAATTGTCTATAAAAATGGTTTTTATGCCCTGAGCAGGACTCGAATCCATGTCTTATTGGTCACTAGTCGGATGTACTATCCAAAGCACCATCGGGGATCACCAGGCTGGCAACGCAGTGAGTTAAGGAGGTGAGCTGGGTAGTCATGAGGAGCTTCTGGGCCCAAGCTTTATCTTCACACACATGTGTATCATTGGATGGCATTACTTTCTGTTTACAATTTGCTTCTTTCATAGACAATATCTTTGAAAATTAACAGAACAACAATAAAAGCGATGTGCCCAGACTTGTTGTCCCTAGCAACAGGCGTCAACAAATTAGTATAGTTTTTTTATTCTGGTTCTGGGGCATCAGTACACAGCTTGGTAAGACTTGGAGGTGCCAGTGCCAAAAGCGAGAGTAACTAGGGGCATTTTGGGAACATATGCATGCGCCTCAGAAAATTTGCTTTTCCCAGCCCTTTTGGTACAATATTTTCCTAAAAGTGAATACAATCTAGTAACAACTTAAAAATTATATAGTTTGTGAAGTTTCTCAAGTGTTCAAATATTTTGGGTTTTATAAAATGATAATCAAAGCTCCAGGACTTTCGTCTCAACATGTTTTACTAGAGGTGGGAAAGGTTGCTGGACACTGAGTCCCTCCCCCCCCCCCTCCCCCCTTTACCCTCCCACTCCATAATGTACCACAAAGAACAGTAAACTCTAATTTCTGAAGCACTTACATTCTAAAGAAGCTCTAATAAAGAGCAAGTTGCCAGTCACCACCACAAACAGAAAAAGAATGAACGCCCTGTGGTTGTTAACAGCGATACAGTGCATCAGGAACAAGCAGTGATGATCAATGGCAACCATGCATTTCTCACAAAGCCGGCAGTGTTTCACATAATCACCCATCACCATCTAAAATAATCAGACGCATAACTGTTTGATTAACAAAATAATGTAATAATATTTTTGATCAACAGTTTATGTTTCAACACGTGAACTACATATATCTTAATGACACCACTTTTGTTTTCCCTTTGCTTTAAAGTTCGCATCTAATAGCTTCATGAAAAGCATTTTACTGTCACGGAAAATTGCTATCACTTGTTATCACTTTCAGTTTATCAACCCTAACTTGTGCTCCCATCACATTTTTTGTTTAGTTTATTTTATTGCGGTTGATAGAACATCTTTACAGGACCCTCAACTGACAATAACAGTATAACTATTTGCTGATGTTAGAGCAAAGGAAGCACCTTCTCTTCAATTATTTTAAGACCTATATTGTGAAATTGAACCCAACTACCACACTGGTGAGGCAACTACTACCACTGCCACTGTCACTGCCACCACCTTCCCCTACCCCCTCTTCCTCCTCCTCATGCTACTCCTCCTATTCCTAATCTTTCTCCGCCTCAGCCTTCACCTCCTCCTCATACCCCTACTCCTGCTCCTTTTACTCATAATCCTCCTATTCCACCTCCTCCTATTCCTCCTGCTTCTCTACTCTTTCTCTTCATACTCCTTATCTCCTCAAACTCCTCTCCTCCTCCTACTCCCACACATCCCTCCTCCTAATCCTCCTCCTTCTCTTCCTTCTTCCTACAGTCCTCCTTCTACTCCTCACTTTCCTACCTATCCTCCTCCTACTCAGCCTCCTACTGCTAACCCTTTTCCTACTTCTCCTCTTCTTCCTCCTCCTCCTACCTCTTCATCCTCCTACTCCTCCTCCTTCCTCTTCCTTCCTCCTCCTCCTCCTACTCCTTCTCCTCCTCTTCCTCCTCCTCCTACTCCTCCTACTCCTTCCTCCTCCTTCTCCTCCTCCTCCTTCTCCTCCTCCTCCTCCTCCTCTTCCTCCTCCTCCTCCTCCTCCTCCTCCTAATAAGTAATTTCTTTATAAAACGCGAAAACATAAAGCCCTGATCTATCGCACAATAAAACAGATTTATTAATTAGAGAAAATAGTTTAAAATAATTAGGTAAACACGTACATACAAAGCGGGTAAACAGAGCCTCCCATATGTACCAAGCATTCACAAAAGAAGTCTCTTGCAATAAGAGACTGACCATGGAGGTGACGATGGAGCAAAATCCACTAACTAACCAAGAATGGGACAATTACTTTGAACTGTGACAAACACTTCTGAGACACTAACAACACTGTTAAATGGATACAATTTTGTATTCTATTGTATCTGTGGGGGATAGATGGAAGTAAGGACAGCACCTCACACGTGTAGCAGAATGACTCTTCAGGAACCCTTCCCACAGCAACGTCTACAGCAGTCTGCAAAGGAAACAAACAAATCCTAAATATCCAAGGTGCTTGGCCAATTGCAAGCAGATCACTAAACAAACACAGTTTCAAAGACCCACAATGTTGGGACCAGAGGATCTTGGTCAAAGCATCCTGTGATTATCCAGCTTTTATTTTCTTTAATATTTTCTTTTCATTTTACTTATTTTAAATTAGAGAAATAAACTAATAACATGAAATGGCAGGGCCACCCTTATATTTTAAGGAATACACATATCATTCATATTCATTTTGGATTTGCTGGTAATTAGTTAACTTTTCATGAAGATAGGGTGAGGAAGGTATGGTATCGATTAGAAATGTAAAGGTTTTGGTAAAGATTATACAGTAACTGAATGGTCAACTTTTATTGAAATACCACTACTGTGTAATTACAGGATCAATGTGAATTAAAATGTTTAATTGGAACTAATGATTCCATATTCTACTATAACCATGTTTTCATCTTACCAAAGACTTTCCTTGCTCATCAACTTTTGGTGACTTAGAAACTCCAGGATCTTTGTAGATCTTTCTGTAAGATGAAGGATACTCTATGAGTAAGATTACAAACACAAACACGCATACATGTGTACACATGGTCACAAAACTACATAATTACACAATTCCAATTTCTGGGTTGATTGATAATTGATGTAATCACTTCAGCTTTGTTGCCATTTCTTGTACAAGAATCATAGTGGTAGCAATATTCAATCCTTTGATTTTTTTTATTCAATCTATTGATTTTTTATACAATCTTTTGATTTTTTATTCAATCTTTTGATTTTTTATAGATTGAATAAAAAAATCAAAATATTAAAGATTGCTACCAAAGGACAAGTATACTCTAGACATTGTGAACGAAGTAACAAACATAAAATGTTATTTTTGATTACAGTATATAGATGATGTTAACAAGGCATAAATTTGTAAAACCTTGGGGTTCTGAACATCATAGTACCTAGTTAAACATAGAAACTAAGGAGAACTTCAACAACGCAAAGAGCTCATTAGTATGGATGTTTCACATTCTTCACATTCCTTCATGAGATAATGGGGGCGGTATACTACTGTAATTAAATAAAGAAACTAAAGAGAGATTTCTAACAACTGGACTCACAGATTTGGTGTGTGTCTATGCTAAAATGATACTTGCCATTTTTAAAAAAGTTTACCATTTATAAAATGTTTCCCTTTTTTAAACTCCAAGGTCAACTTAGACCTCATGTAAATGTATTACTAAATCTGAAGCAGTGGATAAGAGGCAAATTCAACCTAGTATTACAACACCACATAATTATATGTCAAAACATGGCCTAGATACAGAACCTGATAATGCCTACAGTGCCTTGGATACATTCTATGATTTGTGAAAGCTGACAATGCATTTTGTTTATGATAACAGAGAATAACACTTTTAAAAGTATTAAATAGTGACATGATAGATTTATATTTCAGACAAGTGCAAGTGGATACTCTTGGCAGGCCTTCCCTTAAAACTTAACTGGGGCTTTAGTCTGGGATTTTAAGGTAAGGAAGCAGAGCAAATACAAGCACTTACACAACGAAAACAACTGCTGCAATTCCAGTCAACATTGCTACTGACGTCCAAACCAACTCTGGCCATAAACGTACAGAAAGGTCAAGGAAATTCAGCTCATGAACTAACATAAAAATGTAGCCTATAGAAATATAATTATAATGGTATCATGTATGTTTAAAAATTAGAACAATACTTAGCATTATCAACACTAATCGAAATCCTGTTGAAGCTGGAATTCACTTATTTGCTTATTAGCAAACTGTCTTATACAAATTTGCCATCAGAATGCACAACAGTGCATATTAGCAGTTAGTATAAACACGATTCATAAATATCACTTTTCATGTGCACAAATTGGTTGAAAATAATTAAGTAAATTTTTGCCTACATGTATTTACTTTGCAATCAATGAATAGCACATTTTGCACACTCTGATTGAATGCTCAACCTCACAATATCCAGTTACAGTAGCATAATTATACATTTTATAATTAATTTGTTTCCTACATCATTCTTTAATAACTAATCCGTTAAATACACTAGTTAACAAACTATAATGTTGGTTTATTGTTTTGGTTACTCTAAAGAGGATTAAATGTTAACATGCAGGTCTCTGAGGGCCTGTACAGTTTGTCTAACCATCAGATTCAGTACTTTCATCATATCTGAGTTCTTAAATAATTAGATGGGCCTTTAATTTATACAGGGGATAAGGGGTTATATCCAGAGGGGTGTATATCTGGAATTTTATTATTTCCAACAGATACATAGGCTTATACAAGAGTGGGCTTATAACCAGGTGGCTTTATATGTAACCTGAGATTTTATAGTATCACAATTAGCATCTTAGTTCTGAATTCCTTGCCAATGGCTTGCCTACTGTAGTTCTTACTCAAATTATCAACTGACTTGAACTGGGCCAGTTACATGTACAATAAATTCTAGTTATAAACTACTAGTATGACAATATAGGAATGGCAGTCAAATTAAAGGATATGAGGTAGAAGGTAGAAGCTGTAGCATATGAGGCTTTGGAGAATCATTCCAAAGAAAAATCCAAAGAATGTTGGACTCTGCCATCCGGAGATGTGCCCAATACGGTGCTTGGTGAAGGCCCAAAAGTGGAAAAACAACAGCAACATAACTGTAGCAACTCTGCTCATGAAAACTGACAGGTTGTTTTGAATAAGGTATAGAATGAGTAGGGCAATGCTTGGCGACACTAGAAGTAATATCCATGGCAACCAAGGGATGGGTGGTTTGTTTGGTGGACATCTGCTAGAATGCCAAAATTTGAGGTTTCTTGCCAGCCAAGCATGTCTGCAAGAGTGTAACATAGTTTATAGGTGTTCAATACATTGCTGTTAGCACTGCAAATTACATAACAGTTTTCTTAGAATCGGCATGTACACAGGTAATCTTCTAAAAAACTCTCAATAGTAGCCAGCTCCAATTCACTTTCAAGTCTAGAACCCGGTGAGATTGCCTCCTGGCAGTTATCATTTTCCATTAAATAAAAGAATTATTTATATTGAATTGCAACTGAACTTCATTCAATTAATCCATGCATGACTCTACAAATTATTTATTACACTAGCTTTACCCCTGAAAATCTAGCACCTTACAGTATAATTTATAATGGTGGTATTATCCTCAGCAGCAAGATAATTATTATCAACTCGTATCTTTCCATCAACAGTATGTATTTAATATGATCTTCATCTTCTCTCAGTAAACATCCCCTCTTTATAAACAACATGCATTTGTACATGTATAACCCCTAAGTCCAACACCACACACTATGATTACTATGGTCCTCTCTCTGTAAAAGTCATTTATAGTACACATGTGTACACATAATCCTGGATCCCTACTGTAAGTCCAGCACCTCAAAACTAGTGTAGTCTGTGGCGGTACAAGTACTAAACTCCACAGCATAGTAAATTATCAACTGACATCTTTCCATCAACAATATAGAATTAATTCTCTTACATTGCCCCCCACCCCTCCTCACCTCCACCACACACTACCACCACCATAGTCCCCTCAATCTCTGTCAACGTTATTTATAAATGTCAACACACATGCACAACCAATACATTAAGCCCAGCACCTCATATGTAACTGTACATGTGGTAGTATCCTTAACATGATAGTAAATTATCCACTGGCATCTTAATTTCTTTCAGTATTACAGAATTACTTTTGATAACCTTTATTTCCAACCTTGTCCTTATCCCTCTCTTATAAATAGTTACATGTATTAAAAAAAATTTAATTGATATCATCATCCATCACTAAATTTGAAATTCATTTGATAAACTTCCTGTCTTGCAATCTGTCCTACCCTCCCCTCTCTCAAAATCATTAATTTGTACAAAACAAACAATCAAGCTGACCTGGTGGTTTTGCCCTCAGCAGCATAATCAACTGGCGTCTTTCCATCAACATCCTGTTTGGTAACCAATGAGTACTCATTGTTGCTCTCTAGTATCCATGCCGATTGACTTTGAACAGCAATTAAATGATGTCATAAAATTATAGTAATGCAATACATCCTTCTGATACTTCATTTCAACTACAAGTTGAAAACAATAATACCTTAACCAGGTGATCTGGTGACGTCATTTTTAGAGAGATGCGAAAATATTTTAATTCTGCATCCCATGAGTCACTGCGGGCCTACTCAACTTCAACTGATCCATGATGGCGTC